>JAAGEH010000043.1:20458892-20702020 GCA_011751065.1 Lasiurus cinereus | reverse complement strand
CTCTCTCTCTCTCTCTCTCTCTCTCTCTCTCTCTCTCTCTCTCTCTCACACACACACACACACACACACACACACACACCAGAATGT
Organism: Lasiurus cinereus; assembly: GCA_011751065.1. Lineage (NCBI taxonomy): Eukaryota > Metazoa > Chordata > Mammalia > Chiroptera > Vespertilionidae > Lasiurus > Lasiurus cinereus. The sequence goes on along the minus strand of JAAGEH010000043.1, from coordinate 20,701,933 downwards.
TAGGCAGCCATATAAAAGAAGGAAATCTTGCCATTTGTGACAATATGAATGGACCTAGAGGGTATTGTGCTAAGTGAAATAAGTCAGGCAGAGAAAGACAAGTACTGTATTATATAATTTCACTTACATGTAAAAGCTTAAAGAAAACAATCAACAAACAAAACAAAATAAAATTCATAGATACAAAGAATAGATTGGTGTTAATCAGAGAGGAAGGGAGTTGGGGGATAGGCAAAATGAGTGAAGGGGGTCAATATGCTGATGATGGTAAATAGACTTATTGTTGGGATCACTTTGTAGTATATACAAAGATCAAATATTATGCCCTATACCTAAAACTAATATGTTATGTGCCAATTTTACCTCAATTAAAAAAATAATAGAAAAATGTTTAAATAAATAATATCCTGGCCATGTGTTTTTTATTACATTTTTTTAAAGCTTGATGTGTTTAAAAACCTTTAAAATGTTTGAGGATATTTTTGGAAACCTAAAGAAAATCTAATTCAAGGAAGAATTATTACAGTCCCCTTCCTTTTTGTGTTTTTTTTTCTCGGTACACTTGCCACATCAAAAATTAAGGAAAATATACCTTTTTTTACTATTGGAAAAACAATGTTCTGCAGTTACATTAAAGTAAATTTCCTCTTTATGTTTCTTTTTTTTTCAAACAGAATAAAAGTAGAATGAGCTTTCTTCAATGAATGAAAAACTTTCATTTCTCAGAAACTAGGCTTTACTTTTTCTTGCAGACTAAAAGTGGGTTTTATAACATTGGCAGTTGGACTCTAAATTTAACATTTATAAATTTAGAAAATGTGAAAGTGTGGCAATTCAAGAAGTAAAGTTGGACCATTTTATATGCTGGCTTCATTTTTACCAAACCTGCACATATGTTATATATTTAGCCTGCCATTTTTGCTAGTGCCTACATATCAGGAGAGTCATCAGACAGATAGAAACACACACACACACACACACACACACACACACACAACTGGTTAAAAATTGTTACCTCTCACTTCTGATTCTACTTTGCTTTTTCAAAGTGGCAGATCACAGAACTATACAACTTGAGTTTAGGGGTAATAAATATTTTCATCATACTTAAATTTCTTCTTTTTAAGTTTCTGTCCCAAACTTTTAAATGTGCCCATGGCAAAAAATAAATAAAAATAATCAAACAAATTAGCTGACTTTTAGTCTGTGTTCTATTCAATGAATGCTCTAACATTACTATTTTTTTCTCAAAATTCTTCATTTTTCTCAATCTGAAACTTCACTGTTAATCAAGAAAACAGCATAGCATTGAAGTTAAGAGTGCTCTTGATCTTAGGTGTTGCTGGGTCTATGATCTTGAGCGAGTTACTTAACCTTTTTATGCCTCCAAATCTTTATCTGCATAATAGAAATAGTGTCTGGTTATCCTCTAGAGTAGTGCAATGATGAATGAATGGCAATGTCATGCTTTACAGATTAACTCAATCTTCACAAGTTTCCCTAGAAGGCAGATGTAAATAACTATAGAGACCAGCTAGTCCTGAGAGGCTGCTTGAACCTCTTGAGTGGTATATTTGTTTACAAATAAAGAAAAAATGCTGAATTCTATTAGTGAAATTAATTTCTCCTTTTTCCATTGGCTGTCAAAATTCCATGCATATTGTATGTTTTCCCAGAAAAGACTGATACTCAACAGGTTATAGAGGGGAAATATTGCTTTGGTTGTCTCTTTTGCCAACAATTTAGTTGACTTTTACCATCTCACTAGAGGCCTGGTGCATGAAATTCATGCACTGGGGGGGGGTGAGAAAGGGTGTCCTTCAGCCCAGCCTGCTCCCTCTCCAATCTGGGATTGGAGATGTCCAACTGGATCGGGCCTAAGCAGGCAGTCGGACATCCCTCTCACAATCTAGGAATGCTGGCTCCCAACTGCTCACCTGCCTGCCTTTCTAATTTCCCCTAACTGCTTCTGCCTACCAGCCTGATCACCCCCTAACCACTCCCCTGCCTGCCTGATTGATGCCTAACTGCTCCCTGCCAGCCCGTTGGCCCCTAACTGCCCTCTCCTGCAGGCCTGCTTACCCCTAATTGTCCTCCCCTGCTAGCATGATCACCCCCAACTGCCCTCCCCTGCTGGCCATCATGTGGTGGCCATCTTGTGTCCACATGGGGGCAGGATCTTTTGACCACATGGGCGCAGTCATCTTGTGTGTTGGAGTGATGGTCAATCTGCATATTACTCTTTTTTTAGATAGGATGTGTGGTTGGAGCTTTTCATCATCTCATGTCTGAAATAATACTAAAATAATATGCCCCTGTGTTCACACCTGGCTTGCATAACTCAGTAGGGTATTTTTTCTGTTGCCCACCATCTTCTCTGCTCCCTCTTACTCTGTGTCTCACTGTGGCACAATGAAGTCCAATATTTTCCCATTATCCCGCAATCTGGTGCCATGCCCACAAGCATATGAATTCTTCTTCTTATCCAAGTTCTCCTTGCTTCCCAGATCGCCTATTCCATTCTTCTATCTGACCAAATTTCACTTGCAGGGTCCAACTCACATCCCAATGAAGCCCTTTACCAATGATTCAATCTGTTATTTATATGCATCCCTGAGCCAAACCATAAACTACAGATAGAAGTTAAGCAAACCCAGGAAATAGACATAATTTCATGCGAAAATGCAAGGCTATACTATAACAATGGAAGGATATACTTTTTTTTTTCAAAAAAAGAAAGGTGACTAGAGAGAAAGTAAAAGAGTGTTGTATGTCAAGAATGCTCTTCACCTGTGGAACACTGTGTAAAGGAGATAAGGCTTTGGAGTCAGCAGAACTGTCTTTGACTCTTTACTCTATGAACTTGACTTAGTTTCAAAAATGATCTGAGCCTCACTTTTTTCTATGTAAAAGAGGCAGTCCTCTCAGTTTGGGGATGTGAAAAATAAAGGATAAAATGCAACTGCTGGGCTTCATACAGTGCCTGGACACAGATCTCAAAGCCTGTTAGATCCTTTCCCTTTCCTTTTTTCCTCCAATTCAGAGAGCCATTAACTTGGAGCAGAGGCATAGTGAAGTGCATTTGGGTGAACAGGAGAGAGAAACAACAGTGGCATGGTAAGATCTTATGTTAAACTTTCCTTTATGAGAAAATAATCATGTTAAATTTCTGATTAAAACATGAGAATGGCTCAGGAGTGAACTATTGCCCTGGAAAGGATTTTGGTCATTCAGACATTGGTTCAAAGTCTAGGCCAAAATTTTACCTTCCCTGGCAGATAGTTTGAAATAAAGGTAAGGATAGCAGTGAAAAGTCTGATCAATTATAAACTTAATTTTAACCTGTGAGTTAGAAATGTTTGCTGAAGCTGGAATGGCCAGCAAACTTGAGAGAAAGTGGCTGTGTTATTTAGTAATAGCTAAAGGATTTATATAGATTAAAATACCAGCAATCAGCAAATATATTTCATGTGTAAGCTAAATACTTGGATGAAATAAATTTCAGGCCCAAATTAGACACAATCTCATGACTGTATATAAGTAGATAATCACAATAAAAAAGATAAAGGAAAGATAACTAAATCAAAACAATATGCTCATACCAGGAAGAAGCAGAGTCTCCAAACTCTAACTTCAATAGGGCATAATGGGAGTTTCTACCTCAGAATAATGTGATCAAGCCAAATATATGATGGAAAGCCAAAGAGAGGATTTATAAAATAATATGCTTGGAGCAAAAGGGGAAAAAAAGAGAAAAGATGATCCTCCAATGAGACTCAATTGTTTTAGATAATCCTGTTCCTCACACAGCCTTTTCCATCTCAGTTGAGGGCAACTCCATCTCTCTGGCAGCAGAATCATCTTTGATTCCACTTTATCTCTTATACTGTACATCCAGTATCTCATGAAAATCTGTTAGCTCCATCATCAAAATTCAAAATCCAATCGAATCTTACTGCCTTCACTATAACTCTCTGAACTATCAACATCATTTGCCTTCTTTTTCCTCTATCACACCATTGCCAATATTCTTCCTCATATTTCTTAAAGATTTTATATATGAATAGAATATTATCAACTCATATGCCTTGAAGAAACCCTCTTTTTCATCAGCAAAGCAAGGATTAAGTACAAAGACAACTTTCTAGTTCTAATTACCATCAGTGTTATCAGTCTGTTTGTTTCCTAGAATTAATGTATCATTTTATCAATATCTAATACATTCAGATTTTTTAAAAAGCATTACTCTATGTCAGGCACTGAGCTCAGTACTTCATATTTATTTCTCAATGTAACCCTAGCAACATCTTCACAAAGGCTACATTATTATTACAATCATTTCACACATGAGGAAAATGAGGCTGATAGAAATGAAGTAATTAATCCAAAATCAAAGAGACAACTACTAGCAGAGCCAAGATTTAAATAAAGATCATCTGTTCTATTAAATACTGTTCACCACCCCCCTCTTCTGTGTGGTCACAGCAGTTTGTGTGGGCTCCTCTCTCAGTGTCACTGCAGTTATTGCAATGAATGGTCAGTGTCTATGCATTGACCATCTTCCCCACTAGACAGTTGGAATCTAGGAAAATATCTAAGGTTAATGACTACTTATTGAGCATCTAGCATTTATTATGAATTTATTCAGCAAATATTTATGAGTGTGTACTATGACCAGGCACTGTCCTACGTGCTGGGGATGCAGTGGTGAACAAAACAGAAGAAGGCCTTGTCCCTAAATAGTCTACTTCTTGGTAGAGAAAGCAATCAATGCATTTATAAATATATCTTATACTACATCAAGTGGCGATAAGGACATGGGATGCATGCAGTTTGGTGAATGTGATGGTGAGAGTACATGGAAGGTCTCTTCTGAGTCCTTTCGTGTTTTTATTGAAATACAAAGCAAAGTTGTCAGCTGAGCATGAGTAGGAGAAGGAAGTGTGGGAGATTTGATGACAGAGAACATGAGAAACTGTCAGCAAGAAGAGTATAAGACTTCACTAGAGATTAGTGGGCGTGCAACAAGATCAGACATCATAGTGTGTTTTCCTCCAGATGGTCTGGTTCAAGTGCATATTTAATCAAGTATAATATGGTGAACTTTTCATAGACATCATCTCATTTAACTTTAACAGCAACCCTGCAGATTGTTTTCATCCCATAACTTCCAGATGAAGAAATTGAACCGAGAGAATAGATTACTTTCTGAAGGTCATTAGATGGGAAGTATCAGAATTCATATTTGAATCCAGATCTGTTATCTTCAAACATTGAGTTAATAACTTTGACACAAAATCCCTATCAAATTAGACCAATATCTTCATTTCTGGGTGTGTCTCTTACATTCTCAATAAACTAGCTTGGGAAATGACTTCCACTTCATCTGCTAAATACCCTTGTTGCCTCATATGTTCTCCCTCAGTGACTTTGAGTTCCTCCAACAAGCTAAGAGATTCTCCATCTTCCTTTTGCCCTTCCCACGAGGACACTCATCTCCTTGCCCCCTTGACCTATGCATGACTGGCTTCTCTCACCACTCAGGATTTGACTTAAATAGCATCCCTTCAGCTAGTCCTTTCATAAATGCCATGTATACATAGTCCCCACCTATCTCCCAATGAGTATCAATATGCCCCGTTAACCCCCCAGTACTTGCTACAATGTGTACATTTATGTGCTTACTAGAGGCCTGGTGCAGGAAATTCATGCATGGGGCGGGGAGGAGGAATGTCCTTGAGCCCAGCCTGTTCCTTCTCCATTTTGGGACCCCTTGAGGGATGTCCAACTGCCCTTTTAGGCCTGATCCTGACATCCCTCTCACAAGCCAGGACTGCTGGCTCCCAACTGCTCACTTACCTGCCTGCCTTCATAATTGCCCCTAACCATTTCTGCCTGATCACCTTCTATCCACTCCCCTGCGAACCGGATTGATGTCTAACTGCTCCCCTGCCAGCCCATTTGCCCCTAACTGCCCTCCCCTGCAGGCCTGAATTCCCCCCAACTGCCCTTTCCTGCAGGCCTGATCCCGGCCAACTTCCCTGCTGGCCATCTTGTGGTGGCTATCTTGTGTCCATATGGAGGCAGGATATTTTGACCACATGGAGGCAGTCATCTTGTGTGTTGGAGTGATGGCCAATCTGCATATTACTCTTTCATTAGATAGGATAGAGGCCTGGTACACAGGTTGAGGCCAGCTGGTTTGCCCTGAAGGTTGTCCCAATCAGGGTGGGGGTTCCCTTGGGGTCTGGGGCAGCCTGGGTGAGGAGCCTGTGGTACTTAGCAGGCCAGCCACTTCCCCGGCAACCCAAGTGGAGGCTCTGGTATCTGGGATTTATTTATCTTCTACAATTGAAACTTTGTAGTCTGGAGCAGAGCCAAGCCTCCTGCTCACTCTGTGGTGGCAGCCATTTCTGCTGGGATTTATTTATCTTCTATAATTGAAACTTTGTTGCCTTAAGCAGAGGTCTGGGCAGGCCAGGAACTGCAGAAAGCTTGGCTTCCTCCATCGCAGGGGGCAACCCAAGCCTCCCTTCTGCTTTCTGTGACCATAGCCTTCTTGGTTGGGTTAATTTGCATACTCACTCCTGATTGGATGATGGGCATAGCTTGCGGTGTAGCAGAGGTACAGTAAATTTGCATATTACTATTTTATTAGTTAGGATATGTTTGTTTCCCTGTTTATTCACTGTTTTCCTCACAGGGGAAGCAATTACATCTATTTCTATTCACCTATGAGAGCTCTTTTGTCTCAGAAGGCTTTCATAAACATGTGCTGAATAAGTGAAAGATCACTTCAGCATAATGTGACAAGCATTGTAACTGTGGTATATATCAAGGACCAGAGAAGACAGCCAGCTCACCCACTCTTGTAGATCCTGAAGGAGGCATAGTAGAGGCTGCCAATGCCCACCCATAGCCCCCAGCACTCTTCCTACACTTGCCAGCAGCTTCATGCTGCTTGGTTACCTCTTCGCTGGAAGGTTTCTCTGCCTGGGAGCACAATTGGCCAGGACACACAGAAGGCCAGAAAGACCAGAAGTGAGGGGATTCCCTGCCCCAGGGTGGGACAGCTCTGAAGTATTCTACAGTGTTGCCCTGAGGTCCAGTTGTGCCAAGCTCTGTGGCCAAAAGCAGTAACTTGATCAGTAATACACCTTTCACCTCCTAATAGTGCCTTCAGGAGAGTTCTTTAATCAATTGCTTGCATTCACATCCTCATCTCAGAGTCAGAAGATCTCAATCAAAGTGAAAACACGTGACCAGAATTATGAAAGACATGTTGAGTTCACTAGACAAAAAGTAAAAGCACATCCAAAGAGAGCTGGATCCCCTTAATGCAGAGAGGAGAATCAAAGCCCCATTTCCACTCGGGTGCCTTAGGGGTCAGATTTTTGTTTTAACTGGACCCCTATGAGGCATTTGTAGGAAAAGGCAGTAAGAGATTGGCTGTTTCAGAGCCAACAGCACAGTTAGGCACAGGTGATCGGAAGGTCCTAACCTCTTGAAATAACACATTGCAACTCAGCATGTCACGCTCATGAGTCTGTAGCTGAAACACTTCTTTGTGCCTTTTTCTTCTCTGAAATAGAACTTAGGATCTGGGAATGTGAATCATAACCCCAAGAAGGAAACCTTGTACAAATGGTTTCTTGAAAGCCAGCCTGTAGCCTGTTTGTTAACTTTATGATGTGTGAAGCACATGTTCAAGGAAGTCTTTATTAGCGGGCCCATAAGTTAAATTAGATGGGGTGGTTCATGCCTTAAATACTCCGTCATTTTCCACACTGTTTATGTATCCAGACCCAGGTGGGAAATTTCAATTAGCTTTCAGTATATCTCCCTGATAAATGATTTACTCTAATCAAACGGGTTTTCTTTTGGGTCCCCAGGAATCATGTTTTACAGTTGGTGGAGACTGAAAAAGAAAATATGCTTCTAAATTACATTTTTCAATATTAAGGTTTCTGGATTTCATAAAACGTAGTTCGTCTTTCACAGATTTCATAAAAATGCCATTTATCTCTCATGGAAATTTGAGTGGCTTACATTCAAAATGTGATGATAGATTTGAAAATGGTGAGTCACAGTGCTGTTTCTGAAAGTCATCCTTAGCGTTACAAAGTATATGAGTGGCTCATACTACGACATGGGTTGGACACGGGTTCCACACGGGGCTGATTTCTGCGAAGCTCCTGCCAGGGCACACCACCATGAGACCTATAGCTGGAACACTGGAAACTTTGTGGAACTTAAAAATCTTTGTAACCACACTCAGTCCTGCCGGCCTGAATTACTTACAGTCCATACCATGCTTCTATAGGGCTGATAACCTTGCTTTATACCCAGTATCTTTGTGTGAAATTAGTTAACTTTACATATGCTGAGTATAACCTTGATTGAAAGAATCTAACTCCTTCTGCAGTTTTAAAACAAAGGGAATTGTGTGTGTACACTTGTGTGTTGGCGAGCGTGCTGTGTGTTCGTGTTATTCTATCATGGGAAGGTGACTCACGTGGAAACAAATTCACTGAAACATGCTATAAATGTATACAGATGTATTTAGTGTGTGCCCAAAGCAGATGTTTCTGGAATCCCCCAAAGTAGTCAAAATACAAACTCAAAGTTTTCAAAACATTTACATCTAGTGAAATTGTTTTTCCAATCTCTCTTTATTCTATTTCCTGGCCACGGTCACCAAACTCTCTGGAAAGTGATACCAGCCTCAAGTTAAACGAAACTGACATGAACCCCTGAATTACAATGGCCTAAGGTAGAGGAGCCAGCTGATGTTGAAGCCATAGTTCATTTCACAACAGGTGGAAAGCAATGCTATTGTAGAGTTGTGCAATGGAGCCTACTCATAATGTTTTCTTCTGGGTGTAAAATCCTGACGAGGAGCCAAGGTTTATCTTTAAACACCCATGCTAAAACAAGTTCAGACACAGTGCTTCTTACTGCAAATTGCTCTGCTTTCTTATTTATCTAGTAGAATTCCTTCAATAAGGGACAGGAAAAGCTATGGACATTCTGCAATGGCACATAAAAATACATGGGATGACAGTATTTCAGGGCATCCAATGTTTGTTTTATGTGTAGTTGCTAAAATTACAGTCTTTGGAATAAGTCACCTAGATTTGACTGACTAACTCTGCAAATTGTTAGCTGCAGGACTTGGATCTCTGTTCCCTTCTCTGTAACATGGAAATACTGAAAGCATCTCTCACGTATATTTATTGTGAACATTAAAGAACATAATATATAGGGATCACCTAGCACTATTCCTGATACCTAGAAAGTACTCAGAAATTATTAACTATACTAATTATTATCATTATTAGTCTACTATATGCCAGGCACTAATCTCTGCATTGTTAATAAAAGACCTGCAAGGTAAATATAACAATGGTTATTTTACAGATTATGAAACAGAGGTTCAGAAAAGAGACCAAGAAACTAGTTGCTAAGAGGCAACTAGTCCTCTTTGCCTCCATGCACTTTACCTTATTCATGTCCTATCTCATCTACTACCAGTCACATGTAACTACTTAAGTTTAAGTTTAAATTAGTTAATATTAAATTTTAAAGCTTAGCTCTTCAGTTCCACTTGCCATATGTCAAGTCTCAATAGCCATAAGTTGTTGCTAGTAGCCACAGTACTGGACAGTACAACAGAATATTTCTGAATTTTCTCAGAAGTTCTGCTTGACAATACTGCATCTTGACAATACTTATGTCCTGGTCTGTTGTCACCAGGACATAAGATTTTCCTCTAAACATTACAATGAAGGTTCATCAGTAAATTATTGAACAGTTTGTAATAAAGGTAACACATTTGCTATATGGCCATGTAGAAAACTAATCTATCTAACGTCTACCCAGCAATGAACAACCTGTCCTCAGTCAGATCATCACAGTGTCCAAGAACTAAGAGGATCCTCAGTTGTGGTTTAAACAATCGTGTTGGTCAATAATGAGAACTAATGATGGTGGGAAATCCTAAAGCCATGGGAAGATGCCAGCTGAGTCCCTAACATCTCACCTTGCCTCTAAGACTCTATGGGACTGTGCTTTTCCTTGAGGCCAATAAGCTTAATGCAGTTTGAAATATTTTTCAAGTTTCTAGATATGGTTTACTTAGGGTAAGTGTTGGAAAAAAGAGATGGTGATTTGTTATTTATGTCCTTAACACTGACGTTTTGCCCAGAAAATGTTTCTCTTAACTGAAGGCCAAATGAGTTTTTCTAGTGAGGCTGCCAATAAGCATTATTTATGACATGTATCACCTTCTTTCTGCAGACTTTCTCGACTGGTATCAGACATTACAATCTGGAGACTTTAAACAAAAAGAGCAAGTGGGGCGGCGAAGCAAACAACCACATAATTGAACATTCACAACGAAGTCAAATAGAGGGCCTCTTTGAGAAGAGGCTCCTTCATATGAAATCAGGACTGTTTGGTTTTAGACAAAGTAGTTGAGCCATGAGGAACAGACCTGTGGGACTTTGTGCATGGCATCCAAGAAGGAGCATGGGAACAGGGGTCAGAAGATCTGACACCTTCGTGGTATCTTGAACATATTTCAACTATAGAAGGGGTGTGGAACGTCCCATCCACAGCTGTAAAAGGCCTGCAAAATCATTTGGTTGGGCCCTGCCAAGGCATTAGGGGGGGTTAATTAAATATTTGACCAGATATAGCAGGCTAATTTTTACGTTGATAATTTTGTATGGCTTGTGAATGATGTTATAAATATCCAAATGGCTCTTGGCAGAAAAAAAAAAAAAACACTTTACCCCTGAACTATAACTTCTATCATATTGTCAGTTCCCAGGTCTACTTCTCCCATAAACTATGAGCTCCTTAAAACCTACCGTCTATCACAGTGCCTTGATGTGGTAAAATATTAGGCTTATTGAAAAGATAAACCAACAAATAATTGTTGAGTCACTAATATAATCAAGAAATACCAAGAACTTTTATGTTAAGCCAACTTCTCCGCCCACCCCACCCCCTCCAAAAAAAAGTATGATCATTACTCACAAACCTTCACATGTTGGTGTCTGTTATTTCTTTAGCCAACTTGCTTTGGCATAATACAAAATGCCCCATGTGCTGAGCTGCTTCTCTTTGCCAAAGTGACTTGGTTAACATTACACCTAAGGTTGTCTCAAGTGTAAGAAGCACTTGATAAGCAATGTTTTTTTAAAAAGGAGCAAATAATGTTATTGTCCTTTTAGTTCTATTGGCCCCAAAGAAGGAGAAGAGTTAAAAGGAGAAATTATAAAAGGAAAAGTTAAGAACAAATGGCTGGATATAAACTCGACTTCTAGCGAAGATACAATACGTTACTTTGGCTTGTGGAATGTATGAAATACTAAATAATATTAACATCCAAAAGTATTAATTTGGCAACCTGGAGGAACTAATTTATAGTTTTTAATTTAGGCCCCAGAAGTTCTGCCTCATTATGGAAGCTGTTATGCATAATAACCCAGAAACTTTGGCAATATGCATGCATAGTCTGATTGGGTCTTCCCACAGGCACACAACTACTCACCTCTATGAATGTCCTTATGCCACTAGCTGGTAGAAGAGCAGGAAGTGTCTCCCTGCCTGCATCTTTTCACTATCTGACTCCTAAGAAAGTCATGTTGACATTGAAGGAATGATTTCTAGTCTATAACTACTACCAGGGAACATTGACCCATTCCTCATTATTACATGGGAGGGCAGTGTTAAGGTTATTTTCTGTAACATGATGAATAGTCCCTAGTTAGAAAAGTGAAATATTGCTTAGATATTGAGATCATAATTTCTCATTCTGACATTTGTTAGGAAGGTTTACCTTCCTAAGGTAAATTCATTCCTGAAAAAATAAAGAAATCAAATGGATTAGCTCAAGTCTTTCCTGAATGCAGTTGTAATATCTGAATTATTTCCCCTGGCAAAATTCAATCTCCTCTGTATTCCACCTCTTTGGAAAGTTCCTGGTTTGCAATCAAATTGTTTTTTATACTTGTTTTCCTTTCTGTTGTGTGTTTTTTTTTCTCAAGCAAACATTTTATGAGAATTTAAGATAAAGAATCAAAGAGCTAAGGAGTACATTTGACTTTATCTCCTGTGGCTTTGTCACCAAGGTGTCTATGCACCCCAGGACCACACATTCCAACTTCTCTTCCCACTGCCAGCTGACTCCAAAGGATAATGAAACTCCAGAGAAATCATCTTATCAGTCAAAATAAGAAAGAAGGAACTATACCTACCATGAGAAACAGTCCCCACACTCTCAAGATTAGGCATATGATGTTCTAGGCCATCATCCCAATTTTATCATCTATTTGGAGTTGAGCAATATGACTTGGCTGTTAAAACACACAGTGTTCAAGGTTATTTTTAAAACACACAGTGTCCAGACAAATATTCAGATCAAGAGTCATCATGAGGTAAACTACATTCTCTCAACAACTGTGGCATAATGAATATCTGTCATGGATCAGGCATAGTAGAAAGCAGGGCGGTAGGTAGGGAGGGAAGTTATATAGGTAAACTAGAATGGCTCCAAGGAAGAAAATCTGGTTACTTAGGCATTTTTAATATGACTGAAAGTCCGTGATAAATCAAAAGCCAACTTCAAAAAACTAACTTCTTCCCTGAGGTTATCACTGTAAATAAAAACAAAGAAATCCCATCTGGTTTCTTCATTTTCTTAATTCACAGAATGTCAGTACTGGGGCTCAGAACTCCAGCTACCTACTCTGGATTTTGAAGATGTTTTAAAAAATGATGAACAAGCATACAAGTGGCTCTCCAGCCTCAAGAAAGTAGGCATAGTACGACTCACTGGAGCATCCGACAAACGAGGAGAAGTTGTCAAACTTGGGAAAAGAATTGGTTTCCTTTACCTCACATTTTATGGGTGAGTTATGAAATAGTTTATATTCTGCCATTATATGTAAGGCTTAGTATATTTCTCAGAAGGGATAATATTTTGGTTGGAGATATAGACATTTTTATAATATCTTGAGTAGGAAATCAGATGAGAAGATGAGTTGAAAAATGAGGTTGTTCTGAGAATGACTGGAATTTTAAAAAGTCTAAAAGCCCAAAGAATCAGATACCAAAGGCATAAGGCTAGTTATAGGTAAGTATTAGCTTTCTAGAGCTGCCATAAGAGAATACCATAGATTGGGTGGCTTAGATAGAAGAAATTTATTTCCTTACAGTTTGGAGGCCAGAAGTTCAAGATCAGGGGGCCAGCAGGGTTGGTTTCTGGTGAGACCCCTCTTCCTGGTTTGCAGATGATCACTTCCTCACTATCTCCTCTGTGTACCCACAGTCCTAGTATCTGCTCCTCTTCTTATCAATCCCATAGCTCCATACTTTTGAGTTAATCTTAATCCTCCCTTACAGGCCCTATCTCTCAATATAGTCACATTGGAGGTTAGTTAGGGCTTCATCATATAATTTTAAAGGGGCACAATTCAGCCCATAAGAGGTAGGATGGAAGACTATGTTTCTTTTTTTATTATTTTTTTATTAATGTATTACATGTAAACATATCTTGCCATGGCCCACCCCCTCCCAGGCATACCCTAAAGTGTCTTGTGTTCATTGGTTATGCTTATATGAATGCATACAAGTCCTTGGATTGATCTGTTATCTACCCCACCTCTTCCTAACCTTCACACTGTAGTTTGATATTCTGTGTGATACTTTACTGCCTCTGTATCTATCTTTTAAGACTATGTTTCTTCAAGATTTTTATAAAGCACTTAGCATTACAAATGTTCAAGTTCATTCAAGTTTCACCTCCCGTGTTGGTGAAAAATAAAATTGGGCCCTGGCCAACATGGCTGAATGGTTAGAGCACAAGCTCGCGCACTGAGGGGTAATGGGTTTGATTCCTGGTCGAGGGCACACACCTGGGGTAATGGGTTTGATTCCTGGTCAAGGGCACACACTTGTATGTAGTTTCAATCCAGGCCCCAGTTAGGGCGGGAGACAGTCTTACAGGCCCTATCTCAATGTGTCTCTCGCACATGGATGTTTCTCTCTCTCTCTTCCCCTCCCTCCCTTGCTTTTCTCTGAAAATAAATGGAAAAAAAATATCCTCTGGTAAGTATTAACCAAAAAATTAATAATAATAACATAAAATTGGGCCCTGGGGGATTAAAACCAGCCACCAGATGTGTTTTTAAAAAAAGGGGGATAAAATTAACATGCAGAAAATTAAGTCTAGGCACTTCAGCAAGTAACAGGAAACATATTTTAACTTTGGAACAAGAACCTGTCTGCATAAGAAATGCCTGGGAGGTAAAACTAATTATAGATGGTGAAACACTAACAACAGGAAACACTTATCTGGAAGTGGGGCCATGACTTTATTTCCAGCTTTTAGGGTGAACCTCTCATATGAAATATAGACAATTATTCTGGGCTCATAGAGTAGAGAACACTGGAAGAGAAAAGGACCTTCAAAATCCCAAGGTTGAAAACTGATGGCACACAGGCTGTACTCAGGTGTTTTGTTTGGCCCACATGATGTTGAAATAAAATTAAATTAGTCATCAGTACTTTAAGAGTGGGAAATTTTACATTAAATATGGATCTGACTTTTCTTGAAAAATCAAATCTGGCAAGAGCTGAGCCTAAGTTCCTTCATGCCAACAACCTGTGCACCTAATGGAGGCTGCCCCGGAGAGAACACATACTCTCCAGTTTGCCAAAGTCCTTCCCAGCCTCAGGCCTGCAAGGAAGGGCCCTGCTAGCCTTTGAGTTTGCCAGCCCTAAGCTACTAGTATAATAAGACCTCAAAAGAGAATTGAAAAAGCTCAATCACTTGCCCCTAATGATTTCAGCAAGTTCATTCCTTACAGAAGATGCTATATTTAGACCTGGATGACCCACTCCACGTATTCCGTACAAAATGTGTACCTTTCCTATATCTGCAAAACTTTGAATGGCCTTAGAGATCACAGCAGTTCCAACAGGCAAACAGAAACTACTAAGAGCCTCAACTGTATTATTTGTTCTTTATTAATTTTCACAACTTTCGGAACCAGTTATTATCCCCTATTTCACTGACAAGAAATCTGAAGCCCACATTAAACTATACCCACATCCCCACAGGTGGTTAAAAAGAAACCAGGGCTGGGACCTGGGTCTTTTCTATCCCTGGGCTTCTTAATCCACTTCACTATCAATAGTGTAAAGGAAAAACAGAGAAAGGATGCTTTCAAGCACCAGAGGTAAACAGAACATTTCAAAATAAATCTCTCCTATTAACTTTTAGTTGCTGACAGCAGACTCTTTTGTATCTATGCCAATACATTTCACATTTCATAATAGTGGCCAAATGGGGGGGCTCTTTGTTTTAGTTCCCTAACACCCGCCCCCATCCATCACATAAGGGTCGAATTCTGATTTATGAGTTGTGTCTTTGTTTGTTTGTTTTATTATTACAAATCGTAAAAGTACAATTTGGCCACTGATCTAATATTGTTTCATTTATTGGAATAAATACTAAGGGTTTGTTGTCAAAATAAATCAGACCTCCTTCTACTATTCCTTTTCCTTTGTCCAAGACCTGTGCATCTATCTAATCAGATAGGTTTAACCTATTCAGTCTCACCTTCATCAGATGATCACATTTCTTTGCTGAATCTCTCCAACTATATACCCCAGGCCACAAATGCCCCCTTGCCTCCTTACTGTTATTCCTACCACTGATTGTCAAGACCTCTCCTTTTTTTTTTTGGTGGGGGGGGGGAGTTCATTTCCTATTTTATGAACTTATAGAAGAGAACAGTTTGGTTGGGTTTGCTTTGTATTTGTTTGTTTATTTGCGGGTTTTTGTTGTTGTTGTGAAGAAAATGAAAAAAAAAGGGAATATTTTTCCTGAAGTTATTTTTCTGTTCTGCTCCTCTCCATGGTAATGAGGCAAAGTGATATTAAAGTTTGGGTAACATGAGCTTTAAAAGGACAGGGAATATTTAAAACAATGGTTCTCAACCTAGGCTGCACCATTCTTGGGGTATTTTTTTCCTTAGGTTCCATTATAAAGTTTTTTAAAAATTTATCTTATCTGTATTGTTGAAAGTATTACAGACAGCCTCCTTTTTTTTCCCCCCAGAGAGAAGGGGGAAAGGAATGGGAAGAGATTAACAAATGCATTTATTTGCATATATGCATAACCCATGGACACAGACAATAGTCCAGAGACTTTTTTTTTTAACAGAACTTGGTTTTGGCCTGAGTATCAGGACTTTTGAAAACTCTGTAGGTGATTCTGATGTACAACAATGGTTATAAAGCTCTGGTTGAGAGGAAGAGGTTCTTCAAGGGAAGGCAGGTCTCAGTTGGCAAATAACTTGGGTATTTTACATGCTCTGAGCTCTCATAATTATGTACACTAAATGGCATTTATCATGTTCATCTTTGTACTGTGCTGATGCCTGGACATGACTTATCCTCACAAAAGAATCAGTAGCTGCCTTAATCAGGGCGCTTATCTTTCATATCTTTGTTTATCCACTGGTGAAGTGCCTTACTCTTGTTTGAAAAATAATTAGTTGGTGAGTGAATGTATGTAATGAATAAATGAAGACAATAAATAATGGAGAAGAGGCATTGTCAAAATTAGGAGAGGGATAGAGAAAGGAAAATGGATAAGGTGAAAGGTATATTTTGATTTTCATGTAGATTTTTCAAAGAGACTGGTTTCCATCTATTTTAGATGCCAAAACCAGTAATAGTGTAATCTTACTTTACATATGCCTCTCTTGCAAACTAATACCCACCTACCACTTTTTGATTCAAATAATGTTATTTTGGCAAATTTGAATTGCATGGATCTGAAATGAGAAGTACTATAACTACTTTTGGTGTTTGGCTGTCACCTCAATTGTTAAATGGTTGATTAGACGGACAAAAACAGTAGATTCCAGCATTTTGTGCAGCCTCGGTATATAGTGGGCAAAGAATAAGTGTTTAGTGGGTAAATGCATGCCTAGATGATTTTAAAGGACTGCAAAGCAGAAGATGAAGGCAATAATTATTAGATCATTTTATAACCTTAAAATTATGTTCAACTACTAAGACAAAAATGGTAACAGCTTTGAGGACAAATGTGCATGTCATTATCCACATCTGTATTCCCTCAGATGCTTGTCATTATTATGCTAGTGTATCATCAGACAACACACTTTTCATGCAACCATGTGAAATGCTTGGCAATCTAATGCCTTGATGATGAAAGCATTCCTGGCAGAAAAGATTAAGGGTTGGTAGAGACTTCCATTGTCAATGTCATCAAATATATCTACTTATGGAACAGTCTGTAAAATAACTTTTTTAGAAGGATTTAAGCCTTTGATTTGGGGCAATGCAGTTTTTACAGAGTGGGGCCAGATGCTTCATTCCATATCCCCGATGCTCACCCCCCTAAAAATTGGCAAAAATTGCTTTCTTTATTGGGGAAATTATCTCAATTTTATGACAAAATTTAACCCAACAGAAAAGAGTACTAACTCCGTGCCTCACACACACTTACCTCTCAGGAAATTTTAATGAAAGGGAATATATGCTAAAATTCTTTCTTAGTGTTATTGTCATTTGCCAGTCCTTAGAAAATTAACCTCATGACCAATTCTGAGGGACTTTTCTTCATTAGAAAGTCAATCAGGCCCATCCAGTATTGCTCAGTGGTTGAGCATAAACTTATGAACTAGGAGGTCAAGGTTCAATTCCTGGTCATGGCACATTGCTGGATTAATCCCCAATAGGGATGTGCATAAGGCAGCTGATCAATGACTCTCTCATCATTGATGTTTCTTTCTCTCTCTCTCCCTCTCTCTTCTTCTCCAGAATCAATAAAAATACATTTTTTAAAGTAAAGAAATTTATGGATCTTGATGATAGTTAAATTTTACCTGATGAAATGAGCATGGAAGCTGTATGATTGCTGAGTAAAATTTATAAGGCCACAAATTATAGAGAAAATAAATAAATACTGCAGAATATTTCATTCCAAAAGAATTGAGAACCCAATGCCCCAAAGCAGTTGTATTCTGTTACTGCCTGAACAGCTGACCATAGGACCAATAGAGAAACAGTTAATCATGGCTTCCCTGTTGGCTATTTGTGAGAAGTAGATCCAAACTTTTCATTTAATTTCCCAGAGCTCTAGGACTCTCCTCAACTGTGGACTTGCTTCTCTCTTTCTGTAGGAGTGTGTGAATGTCTGCCATGCCCTTTGAGGTCTTTGGATAAAAGTTTGCTGGAGAAATGTAAAATTCTATACTACTGCCCAGCTTTGTATCTGCATGGGTGCCTTGCATGCAATCTTCATGAGGTGAATAAAATAATGTCAACCAGAAAGTGTCCACAGTGGGCACTTTGTCCAATATACCAGCCAGTCCAATTAAGAATTAACAAAATTGAAATGGCTTCTGGGGAGTACAAGAATATGTCCCTTCCCTTATTCACTGAATTTCTGCTAGCATTTCTGTAAGCCAGCCTGGCAGCATTTCACACATTAGGTTGTATTAGAGATTGAGGATGTACGAGTGAAAAATATTATTTCTTGGTATTGGGACCCTTAGAAATGGCTACTACCCTTACTGGTAACACAGCCTCCAGAGCTGACTTTGAAGTAGCTATTACTTGATATTCATGTTATCAGAAAACATTTGTGAAGTATGGGACTGAACTGGGAAGGATAAAAACATATTTATCAATTTTGGTAAAGTTGTAGCCAAGAAATTGCTTGAGAAAACCACAGAACCCATCTTGAATAAAAATGGCTTTATGAAAAAAAAAACTAAAAGCAATTTAGACTTGGGAAGAAAGCAAAGAAAACTTGTCTGAGTTCTGACTTTAGTTGTAATTTCATCCTACTTTGTAAAAAATTCACACTGGGATTTCTTAATGAGTTGTTTAAAGATTTAGTACTAACCATAGTGTTTGATTTGGGGCAGGGGCCTTTAAAATGTGTATTCTTGTGAGTATTAGAGTTTCCTAAACAGAGTTACAAGCTATGTTCTTTGGCCATTGTGAACCCCAGGTTATGTTATCAGCCAACAATCACTCCCTGGGGTTCCCTCTATAATATCAGGTTTCGTGGCAATTAAAGTTGCTGCCAACAAAACCACTTGAGTATGAGATCATCTCATGAATGAAAAGAAAAATAACTTCTGTGTTGCATGCTCCTCTAGAAATCATTGGAGAAAATTTATAAAATACTCTAATAAGGCAGTTGTTTCTTTTCAAGTTCTCTGAACCCCACTGTGTCTGATGTTCTATTATAAGTAGCCAGGACAGACAGCTGTTATTATTGGGATGGGGGAAATAATTTTTTATGAAGCACCTTTTATGGTCTAAGTATTGAGCTAAATGCTTTATCATCATTAACTTGCATCTTCATGATTCTGATAAGAATCATTATCCCCGTTTTAAAGGTAAGAAAACTGAGCAAAACAATCAGAGTTACTTGATTCAACTGTCTGCAATATTTCCTTTATATTATGATACTATGGCAGTTTGTTATCATCTAACATTTCCCCTATAGTTCCTAAGCCATGATAATGTTGACTATCAAATGTGACTTCTACTCACATTTTTGGCTCAGATGCTAGGAAATAATTTGATAGAATAATATAGAATTTTCTAAATTATAACAACAGCAAAAGAATATTAATTTCCTTCCCCCCATTGAGTTCAATTATAGCTAAATGTTTATGCAAAGGGAAAATGACAAAGAAGCAGCTAACTTGTCACAAGAAAAGATAAGAGTGTATACTTTAATCTTTCACATCAGGAATTTAAACTAGCATCTAATTCTTGTTCAGATGAAATAAATTAAGCACAATTTGACCTCCCACCCCACCATCCCCCCAAAAAAATCTACTAAATATGTTTAATATAAAATTACTTTGTAATGCAGTGCATTCTACATTTTTCATAAGAAAGGCCCTTGAGACTTTGGAGTAATTTACTATAACATTTTTCTTTATGTTATTAGAGAGTGTTACCTTTCTATAATTACTTGTTTCACTTTGACTACTGGAAGTACCATTAACCTTTTTTAAATTTTTTTATTAATGTATTACATGTGTACATATCTTCCCATTGCTCCCACCATGCATGCCGTAATCTCTCAGTGTCTTGTGTTCATTGGTTATGCTTATATGCATGCATACAAGTCCTTCGGTTGATCACTTATCTACCCCACCTCTCCCTAACCTTCCGACTGTAATTTGACAGTTTGTTTGATACTTTACTGCCTCTGTATCAATCTTTTTGTTCATCAGTTTATAATGTTTTTTATGATCCATAAATGAATGAGATCGTGTGGTATTTTTCTTTCATTGACTGGCTTATTTCACTTAGCATAATGCTCTCCAGTTCCATCCAGGTTGCTGAAAATGGTAAGAGTCCCTTCTTTTTTATGGCAGCATAGTATTCTAGTGTATAGGTATACCATAGTTTTCTGATCCAGTCATCTTTTGACGGGCACCTAGGCTGTTTCCAAATCATAGCTATTGTAAATTGTGCTGCTATGAACATAAGGGTGCATATTTCCTTTCCGATTGGTGTTTCTAGCTTCTTAGGATATATTCTTAGGAGTGGAATTACTGGGTCAAATGGGAGTTCCATTTTTAGTTTTTTGAGGAAAATCCATACTGTTCTTCACAGTGGCTGCACCAGTCTGCATTCCCACCAGCAGTTCACAAGGGTTCCTTTTTCTCTGCATCCTTTCCAACACTTGTCATTTGTTGATTTGTTGATGATAGCCATTCTGACAAGTGTGAGATGGTATTGCATTGTCGTTTTGATTTGCATCTCTCGGATAATTAGTGACTTTGAGCAAGTTTTCATGTGTCTCTTGGCCTTCCTTCTGTCGTCTTTCAAAAAGGTTCTATTTAGGTCTGTTGCCCATTTTTTTATTGGATCATTTATCTTCCTTTTATTAAGTTGTATAAGTTCGCTGTAGATGTTGGAGATTAAACCTTTATCAGTGATAACATTTGCAAATATGTTCTCTCATACAGTGGGCTTTCTTGTTGTTTTGAAGATGGTTTCTTTTGCTATACAAAAGCTTTTTATTTTGATGTAGTCCCATTTGTTTATTTTCTCTTTAGCTTCCATTGCCCTAGGAGTAGTATCAGTGAAGAAGTTCCTTCGGCATATGTCTGAGACTGTGCTGCCTGTGGATTCCTCTAGTAGTTTTATGGTTTCCCATCTTCTGTTTAAGTCCTGTATCCATTTTGAGTTTATTTTTGTGTTTATTTTGGTCTAGTTTCAGTTTTTTGAATATATCTGTCCAATTTTCCCAACACCATTTATTGAAGAGACTGTCTTGATTCCATTGTATGTTCATGCCTCCTTTGCAAATATTAATTGAGCATAGTGGTTTGGGTTGATATCTGGATTCTCTATTCTATTCCATTGGTCTATATGTCTGTTCTTGTGCCAGTACCAGGCTGTGTAGAGAACAGTGGCTTTGTAATACAGCTTAAAATCTGGTATTGAGATCCACCTACTTTATTATTCTTTCTCAGGATTGCTGTGGCTATTCAGGGTCTTTTTTTGTTCCAGATGAATCTTTGGAGAGTTCTTTCTAGATCTGTCAAATATGCCATTGGTATTTTAATGGGGAGTGCATTGAATCTATAGATTTCTTTGGGTAGTATGGACATTTTAATGATGTTGATTCTCCCAATCCATGAGCATGGTATGCTCTTCCATCTGTTTACATCTTTCTTTATCTCTTTTTTCAGTGTTCTATAGTTTCCTGTGTATAGGTCTTTTACCTCCTTAGTTAAGTTTATTCCTAGGTATCTTCATTTTTTTGGTGCAAAGGTAAATGGGATTGCTTTTTTAGTCTCTCTTTCTGAAAGTTCACTATTAGTGTATAGAAATGCCATAGATTTCTTGGCATTCATTTTGTGTCCTGCTACTTTGCCAAATTCATTTATTAAGTCTATTAGTTTTTAGATGGAGTTTTTTGGATTTTCTATGTACAGTATCATGTAATCTGCAAATAAGGACAGCTTTATTTTTCTTTTCCAATTTGGATGCCTTTTATTTCTTCTTCTTGTCTAATTGCAATAGCTAATACTTCCAAGACTATGTCAAACAGGAGTGGTGAGAGTGGGCTTCCTTGTCTTGTTCCTGTTTTTAGAGGAAATGGTTTTATTTTTTGCCCACTGAGTATGATGTTAGCTGTGGGTTTATCATATATGGCTTTTATTATGTTGAGGTATGATCCTTCTATTCCCACCTTGTTGAGTGTTTTTATCAAGAAAGGGTGTTGGATTTTGTCAAATGCTTTTTCTGCATCAATCGATATGACTATGTGATTTTTATCTCTCAATTTGTTTATGATGCATCACATTTATTGATTTGCATATATTGTACCATCCTTGCATTCCTGGGATAAATCCTACTTGGTCATGTTGTATGATCTTTCTGATGTACTGCTGGATCTGATTTGCTAGAATTTTGTTGAGGATTTTGGCATCTATGTTCATGAGGGATATTGGCCTGTAATTCTGTTTCATTGTGCTGTCTCTATTTGGTTTGAGTATTAGGTGATGCTGGCTTTATAGAAGGTGTTTGGAAGTGTTCCTTCCTCTTGAATTTTTTGAAATAATCTGAGGAGGATAGGTTTTAATTCTCCCTTGAATGTTTGGTAAAACTCCCCTGTGTAGCTGTCTGGCCCCAGCCTTTTGTTCGCTGGAAGCTTTTTGATGACTGCTTGAATTTCTTCCATAGTTATTGGCCTATTGAGATGTTTAAATTCTTCCTGATTGAGTTTTGGAAGGTTAGAGTTTTCTAGGAATATGTCCATTTCCTGCAGGTTGTCCAGTGTTGTTCATAGTATTTTTTAACAAGCATTTTTATTTAGGTAGGGTCTGTTGTTAATTTCACCTCTTTCATTTCTGATTTTGTTTATTTGAATTCTCTCTCTTTGCTTCTTGGTGAGTCTAGATAGAGGTTCATCATTCTTGTTTATCCTTTCAAATCTCTTGGTTTTACTGATCTTTTCTATTATTTCCTTGGTCTCTATGTGGTTTATCTCTGCTCTAATTTTTACTATTTCCTTCTTTCTGCTTACTCTTGGCTTTTTTGTTGCTCTCTTTCTAGCTCTTTGAGTTGTAGGGTTAGGTAATTTATTATCATTGTTTCTTGTTTTTTGTAGTAGGCTTATAGAGCTATGAACTTCCCTCTCAAGACTGCTTTCACTGTTGTGTTTTCATTGTCATTTGTTGCCATGATGTTTTTTTATTTCTTCCTTGATCTCTCTGGTAACCCAGTCATTGTTTAATAGCATGCTGTTTAGTCTCCATGTGTTTGATTTCTTTGTATTGTTTTTATTATAGTTGATTTCCAGTTTTATGCCACTGTGATCTGAGAAGATGCTTGATATGATTTCTATCATCTTGATTTTGAAGAGGCTTTGCTTATGACCCAGCATGGGTCTTTGAAAATGACCCATGTGCACTTGAGAAGAATGTATTTTCTGTGGCTTTGGGGTGAAATGTTATGAAGATGTCAATTAATTCCATCTGATCTAGTGAGTCATTTAGGATTGATATTTCTTTGCTGATTTTTTGTTTAGAGGATTTTTCCAATAGTGATAGTGGAGTATTAAAGTCTCCTACTATGATTGTATGGCTGTCAATCTCTCCCCCTTTATATCCTCCAGGAATTTTTTTTTATGTATTTGGGTGCTCAAGTATTGGGTGCGTATATGTTTACCAGAGTTATTTCTTCTTGTTGGATTGCTCCACTTAGTATTATGAAGTGGCCTTCCTTATCTCTTTTTATGTCCTTCACTTTGAGATCTAATTTGTCAGATATAAGTATTAATACCCCAGCTTTTTTTTTCATTTCAATTTGCCTGAAAAACCATTTTCCATCCCTTCACTCTCAGTCTCTGTGTGTATTTTATTCTGAAATGAATTTCTTGTAGACAGCAGATATATGGGTCATATTTTTTATCCAATCTTTTACCCTATGTTTTTTTATTGAAGCAATTAATTCATTTACATTTAAAGTTATTATTGATAGGTATTTATTTGTCACCATTTTTATTCTTTACCCTTGTGGTCCTTCTTTACTTCCTATTTCTTTCTTTCTTTCTTTTTTTCTTTTTTTTTTTAACAGCAGACCCTTTAGCATTTCTTACATTGCTGATTTGGTGGTAATAAATTCCCTTAGTCCTTCTTTGTCTGTGAAGCTCCTGATTTCACTTTCAATTTTGATTAAAAGCCTTGGTAGGTACAGTATTCTTGGATTCAGACCTTTCCTTTGCATGACTTTGTATATTTCATTCCATTCCCTTCTGGCCTGATCAATTTCTGTTGAGAAATCAGTCACTAGTCTGATGGGGGTTCCTTTGTAGGTAATTCTCTGTTTCTCTCTGGATGCTTTTAAGATTCTTACACTGTCATTAGTGTTTGCCAATTTAATTATAATGTGCCTTGGTGTCAGTCTTTTGGAATCCATTTTGCTTGGGACTCTGTGAGCTTCTTGGATTTGTGTGGGTTTTTTCTTTCCTATATCAGGGAAGTTTCCTGTCATTTTTTTCTTCAAACAGGTTTTCTATTCCTTGCTCAGTTTCCTCTCTTTCTGGAACCCCTATTATGCAGATGTTGTTTTGTTTCATGTTGTCCCAAAGTTCCCTTAGGGTCTCATCTTGCTTTTTAATTTTTTTTTTCTAGAAGCTGCTCTACTTGGGTACTATTTCCTACCTTATCTTCTAGCTCACTAATGCAGTCCTCTGCTTCTTCTAGTCTACTTTTGATGCTTTCTATTGAGTTCTTTATAGCAGCAATGTCATTTTTCATTTCTTCTTGGTTCTTCTTCATTTCCTGTTGGTTTTTACTTATATTGTTGAATTTGTGTTCCATTCTCTTCAGCCACTTTATGACCATTTCTCTGAATTATTTCTCTGGCTTGTTCCCTCCATTTCATTTACTTCCTTTTCTCATGATGCCTGCTTTTCTTTCATATGTGGGCTATTTCTTTGTTTGCCCATGATCTCTCTTCTCTGGTTGTCTGGTTATGTAGTTCTCTCTCTCCTTCATTGATTTAAAGGCACAAAATACAACACAACCAGGTACAACACACAAGGCCCTGAGCAAAAATGTATTTACGATATTAATAGCCACAAATAAAGGTGACCACTGGAGAGAGACAAATTAGGGGATAGAAGAGAAAGAAGAAGAGAGAAAAGGGGAAAAAAAGAAAGAAAATAAAAGTAATGAATGCCAAAATGAAATTGGGAGAAGGGAGAAAAATTATAAAAGGAAAAAGAAAAAATAAGAGAAAAGAAAGAAAATAAGATAGAGAAAGGGAACAAATTATATATACATATATATATATATAATATTATATATATATATATATTATATATATATATTATATTATATATAATATTATATATATATAATTTCTCCATATATATATATATATATATATATGGAGAAAACTCAAATAGAACAGCCACTAATCCCAAAAAATGCCAGCAACAAGTACCTGGAGATTAATTCAAACTACAAATAACAACTAATATCAAGGGAGGTATAGGAAAACAAAAGGAGGGCGAGGCCAACTGGAAGGCAAGGCGGTCCATTAAGCCCTCAGACTCCAGCCATCCCAAAATCAACAGAGAGGCTTTTGCAGTTTTGCAAGTCTTGTATCATAAGGCTGAATCCAACACAGAAGTTCTCCCAGCATAGTGAAAATGGAGAGACAAAGGAAGAGATCACAAACAAAAGAAATGGAAGAAAACAAACGACTGGATATAGAGTTCAAAACCACAATTGTAAGGTTTTTCAAGAATATCCTAGAAAAGATGGATAAATTTAGCGAGACCCTAGAGGAGATGAAAAAGGACCAACTAGAGATGAAAAAGGACCAACTAGAAATTAAACATACATTGACTGAAATAAAAAATATTATACAGAGACCTAACAGCAGACTAGAGGACCACAAGAATCAAGTCAAAGATTTGAAATACAAAGAATCAGAAAACACTCAACTGGAAAAGCAAGAAGAAAAATAATCTAAAAATGTGAAGATGATGTAAGGAGCCTCTGGGACAACTTCAAGCATACCAACATCAGAATTGTGGGGGTGACAGAAGAAGAGAGAGAACAAGATACTGAAAACCTATTTGAAGAAATAATGACTGAAAACTTCCCACACCTGGTGAAAGAAATAGATTTACAAGTCCAGAAAGCACACAGAACCCCATATAAAAGGAATCCAAGAGGACCACACCAAGACACATCATAATTAAAACTCCAAGAGCAAAAGACAAAGAGAGAATATTAAAAGCAGCAAGAGAAAAACAGTTAGTTACCTACAAGGGACCACCCATAGGACTATCAGTTGATTTCTCAATAGAAACTATGCAGGTCAAACAGGAGTGGCAAGAAATATTCAATGTGATGAATAGCAAGAACCTATAACTAAGAATACTCTATCTAGCAAAGCTATCATTCAGAATTGAAGGACAGATAAAGAGCTTCCCAGATAAGAAAAAGCTAAAGGAGTTCATCAATTCCAAACCAGTATTATATGAAATGCTGAAAGGCACTCTTTTAGAAGAGGAAGAAGAAAAAGGTAAAAGATAAAAAATTATGAACAACAAATACATATCTATCAACAAGTGAATCTAAAAATTAAGTGAATTTAAAAATTTGATCAACAGAATAAACTGGTGAATATAATAGAATCAGGAGCACAGTAAGGGAGTGAACTGATAATTCTCAGGGGATAGAGGTGAGGGGGGTGAAGGGAGAGACTGGACAAAAATCATACACCTATGGATGAGGTCAATGGGGAGGTAGAGGGAGGGGTGAGAGCCAGGGGAGGGGAGCTATGGAGGGAAAAAAAGAGGAGCAAATGTAATAATCTGAAAAATAAAGATTTAGTTTAAAAAAAAAGAATGAAAGTAAAGAAAGAGCGCAAGTCTGCACATTCCTCCTCCCCAGCTCTTGTCCAAACAGCCGGCACACTTTGGTAACTCCTGGACTGTCCTTCTGCATCAGATCAAAATGGATTGCTTTCTAGAAATCCCCTTTGTTAGCAGCTCTGAGGACCCCCTTCCACATTCATGGATCACACCAGGCCCAACAGCCATGGATTTCTCTAGGTGCAGAGTACCTTCAGTCCTCCAGCTCCCAGTGTGCGCGTTTCTCTGTCCTGTGGGACCAGAGACCTCACCTTATTCCAGGTGAAATCTGATCTTTCTGTGTGGAATATATAGCTCCTCTGAAGCCAAGTGTTTGTGCCAATTGGGGACTGTTGTTCTGGGGCTCGCAGCTGTTTGGTGGATGCCGCAGTTGTAGCTTTTCAGGCTTCAGTAAACCTCCACTTTCCCCTTCAAGATGGCGTGGTCTCTGTGTTTGAGCTGGTGGCTCAGGGAGGGAACCCAGCATCGATGGGGGCTTCCCAGTCAGGGGAGCCCCATCTAGCAGTCCTCCACCTTCTCCTGGAGTATAACTGTCCCTTAACTCACCAACAAACACTCTCAGTGTGATCCTCAGCTGTTCTCTCTGTCTGCTCAGGGACAAAGCTCTGGACACTTCTGTCTATTCCTCTGCCATTTTTCTTCCCCAAAGATGTATATTTTAACTTAGACCTTTTGGTGAATGGGAGGACCTCCAAGTAACTGAGCTACATTGTCAGGGCTCCAGTTTTTTTCATCATTAACCTTTAAAAATAAATTTTTAAAAGCACTTCCCATGGTAATATATAACACAGATACATAAAAATCACACAAAGCAAAATAAATTATAGCAAGGCAAACACTTGAATACAATCCAGGTCAAGAAATGGAACATTGTCACTCACTCCAGAACCCGCCCACATATCCTAATCACTCCCCAAATGTAATGGCTCTTCTGAATTTTATGATATTGACCACCTTATTTTGGGGGGATTAAAGTATTCTCACCAAATGTGCATCACTTAGCACTATAGCTTGGTTTCCCAATTTTGCAGTTTTTTGTTATCTGTTTTTTTCTTCCCTGCAATTAGTTGTGTTAGTAAAACAAGATGAATAATCAGCATCAGTTCTAGGTCTATGTATCACTACTCACTTTAGTTGTCTGAAGCTCATTCCCTTGTAAATTCCTCAGGAAGGAATCAGGGGAACAATATTCTCTAAATTCTTGCATGTTGACAGCAGTTTAAGTCCTTTATACATGAAAATCGAATTGGCTGAATATAAAATTCTTGGCTCAAGGCATCTTCAATATGCACTATGGTTTTATTGGTTATATAATATTCTTTTCCTTCTAAATAATGTGATTTATTTTTTTTACCTGGTTACTCAAATATATATATTTTAAGGATCAGTAAGTTTACAGACCATTAAAGTTGGTGGTGGTTCTGGGGCAATTTTTAAGAGTGTTTATGATATGATCTTTCAGTATGCAGTTTCAAACCTTTTTCTTTAATTTCAATAATTTTTATTGCAATTTTTAGTGTTTGTTCTGGTCTTTACTTTGGGTTTTTTCTTGTAAGGAATCCTAATATGCATATATTAAATCATCTTGGCCTTTTCTCGTGTTACTTTCTTTCAGATCCTTTCTTATCTCTTCTTTTTATTTTTTACATTTAAATTCTTTTTCTTTTATCTTCTAGTTATCTAAAGGCATTATCCTTTATTTGTATTGATCTTGCATTCCTTCTAGTTTTGTCTTCATTTTAATGATTTAACAAAAAATTCCTGAATATGTCACCCTATTTTTTTGTTTCCAATTCTCAAATAGATTATTTTTTCATATATGGTATCATTTATTAAAATCCTTTGGTTCATTAGATGTAGCTATAAATAGACTAAACTTTAATCATTTTATGTCTCCAATTTCTATGTAAAAATCTGTTTTCTTAACTATTAAGGAGAGATATGATTCAGAAACATTTTGAAACTTGATTTTAAGCTGTATTTCAAAACTATGGCTGATAACACTCTAAAATCTAGTTCTCCTTCACTTTCATTTGAACCTTTTCATTAGTTTATCCTATTAATGCTTAATTTGGATTTGTTGTTTTTCTCACATGGAAGCTTAATCGTGGAAGGAAATGTATCCGGTAAATTTTTAAGAGTTCATGGGCCCCAGACTGTTCCAGTCCCTTACTATAAGCTTCTTGTTCTCAGCTATTTGGAACGTGAAAATACTCTCTCAGATTTAACTGCCATTTATAAATTGATCTTCTGCACTTTCTATCAAGTATCTATTAGCAATTTGAAAAATTTTTAGATCCATTAGGTACCTAGTTGCTTCCCTCTGCTTTCTCCAACACAGTTGCTGATACCACATATTATGGGGTCTATATATACCCACTCATTATGTGTTTGTGTTTGGGGGGGGCAGTCATAGATATATCTCTTCACCTAATTTTGTTTAGATGTTTTCTCTGAGTTTTGGGGTTTGTACTCCAGATGTCTTACAGGGAAAATTCAGAGAAATTAAAACTATGTCAGTATTATAACCTCAGAATCTTCCTTGTGTATATCTTTATACCTCATAAATATTTCCATATTAGCTTAATGGATTGAATAAGAACATATCAGGAAGGTTACTTCTGTTTTTCTAGTTTGTGTTTGGGAATATTAATTCTCACCTAAAAATGGTGGACTTTTTCATATTTAGGAATAAATGCAATGTAATGTGTATCTATAATGCAAGTAGAACTGAAAAAAATAATGATTTTTTAAAACATAAACTTGGGCCCTGGCCAGTGTTGCTCAGTTGGTCGGAACATCATCTTATGCACCAATAGGTCATGGGTTCAATTTCTGGTCAGGGCACAAGTTTTGAGTTCAATCCCATGTGAGAGGCAATCAATCAATGTTCCCCTCTCACATCCATGTTTCTCTCTCCTTTCCTCTCTTTAAGATCAATAAGCATGTCCTCAGATAAAGATTTAAAAAATTCTAAAACACAAATGCCAAGTATTATTTACAAATAACCATAACCCTTCCCCTAGGGAAAAAAAAAACAACATAACAATAATAAGTAATGGATAGCTAAAGTAGTCACCACTGAATAGACCTAAAATATTGAGCTTATACCAGGATTAAAGTTAATAGACAACCAGGAAAATAACTCTATCTACTATTATCAAGTCCGTATTTTCATTGAAAAAATATTTTTGATAGAGGGTCAGTTGATATGAGATAATGAATATGTTTTAACTCAGTTCCCTAACGCACTGAGATATGTTTGTAAGACTTTACAGCGGAAATGTGAAGGGAACCCAAGAGTAGACATAAAGCAAATCGTGATTCAGCCCCACGTGAACTCCTCTCACTTCTGTAAGGCCATGCTCTCCCTCCAGTGGGCTTTCTGACTAACTTTTTATTCTGCCTGCAATGACCTTTACTCTTCCAGGCAAGTCTTATTCAACCTTCAGGTCTCCATTTGATCTTCACTTCTATACTCTGATAACACCTTGTACTTTAGCTTTAAAAAATTAATCATATTGTCTTCCCCATAGACTATAAGTCTCATTAGGTACAAGTCTATTCTATTCTATTCTATTCTATTCTATTCTATTCTGTTCTGTTCTATTCTATTCTATTCTATTCTATTCTATTCTATTCCATTCCATTCCATTCCATTCCATTCCATTCCATTCCATTCCATTCCACTCCACTCCACTCCATCCCATCCCAACCCATCCCAACCCATTCCATTCTATATTCTCAATCTCTGGCCCATTGTGTGTGCCTAACAAATGATAATGCAAAAATAAATGATGTCTAGAGCCACAGTAAGTGACTGCCTCTAGGAAGTCATATGTGAAAATGTCACAACTGTAGTTACAAATAATACACAATATGATATTCCTTTGGATAGCTAACTGTAAAATGTTTTGTTTACTTTAGCTAGATCATTTTGCATGTTAAATTTTTTAAAATAATATATTAGTATGTACATATGTTTTCAATTCATTGGGAAAACCAATGATGTCCCAAGCAAAGTATTCTTTCATGACCTGACAAGAAGAGCTTGCAGCAGGTCAACATTGGGAGTTGTAGCTGCTACTGATAAAATATAGAACACTTTTTTATATAAGTAGCATTTAAAAAGTGAAAAAATATCCAGCATGATTCACCAAGTGGGAGCCACTAACCATAAAAGAATAAAATGTATCATCCAGAACAAAAAGGACTAATTTAGCAAAAACATCCTATACATTCTGAAGGTTTTAAATTTGTCACAAAATACTATTAACATCATAAAATATCATGATATTTATAACTGGCCATCTAGATTAGGGTGAAGCTACTAAATTAGCTTTTAAGCCATGTTCATGAAATATTCTCAAAAATAAGTATTGTACTACATAGGAGCTATTCACAAAACCTTCAAATGTAGAAAAATATAAGGAAAAATCTAATTAAATGCTGAAAGTGGCATCTTGTAATTTTAGCTCAATGGTTTGTTTTAAATAGCATTTTTGTTTAGCTTTGTTTAAAACAGCATCTTTGGCAAAAGCAGGATTACTTGTAGCACAATACTGAGCATCTACACTATTAGATAAAAATGCTATCCTGAGGCCCAGTGGTGTTGTCTAGTGGTGCAGCATCGACCTATGAACCAGGAGGTCACAGTTCAATTCCTAGTCATATCACATGCCCAGGTTGCAGGTTCAGTCCTCAGTGTGGGGCATGCAGGAGGTAGTTAATCAGTGACCTCTCTCTCTCTCTCTCTCCCTCTCTCTCTCTCTCTCTCTCTCTCTCTCTCTCTCTCTCTCTCTCTCTTCCTTCCTTCCTCTCTGAAATATATAAATATTAAAAGAGGGTAGGGGAGATGCTGTGCTAAGCCTGCCTCTTCAGTTGCAGAAGGATCAGTCCTGCCCTTCTGCTTCAGTCCTGGGGATTCTTGATGATCTGCTTGAGTTTTGCCTTACTTGGAACACTTTAGAATATGTCTCAAGTGGGAAGTGCATGTCAGTACGCCCTCATCTCATGAAAGCTCCACAAGTGAGCTTTTAAAAGATAGTTTCTACACAGGCCAATGGATTGTGTTTGCATTTGTTTCAGCCGTGTTTCATGGGAGATTTGGATTTGAGAAGGATAAGTGAAAGCCTAGAGTCCCAGACAGTCAGCAGTCTTCTTGGCATGATTCATTTCTACAAGGAAAGGTAGTGATGTTTTCAGGATTTTTCCAGACTTATGCTAAAACTATTAGGAGGATATTTTGTGATTGGAACTGGCAAGCTCGTTTCTTGGGACTTATCATTATGTATGAGCCAGACGTGTAGACTACACACATCCCAAAGATACTCTAGGGCTAAAAAATGTTTATCATCCCCTGCCAGTTAGCTCAGAGGGCTGGAGAACTGCTCTCATGAAGCCAAGTCACCGGCCCCCTTCCCTGTAGAAGCCAATTAATGTCAAACAAAGAAGAGAGTTGTTCTCTGGCTAAAGCTCTCACCTGCTCTCTCAGCCAGCTCTTGGCTGCAGCAAAACTCGTTAGTTGACCCTTAACCATAGGAGGAACCAAGAAAGAGAATGGAGGTGAATCAATGCAAAACTATCATCACTTTTGAAAAGAAAACTTGAATGTAGCTATTCCCTACTGATAGTGTCAACAGCATCATCATCTTAGAAGATATTATATATTCTGCCATTTGATAAATTTAGTTCTTTTGCCTCCTTAAATCCCATCCCTTCCTATGTCTTGATAATTCTTAGGATGCTGATGCTGAGAATATTCTGAATCTGAATGATATATGTTACGTGGACTGGCATGAACTTCATAGAGATTGTGTATTTCTTGGCAACAGTCACTATATATACTGGATTGCTTGACTCATAGTTGAAATGAGTTGCCTCAGGATATACACTGAGTGGCCAGATTATTGTGACCACCTGACGTTTGTAGGCAAATTAGCTGTACACTACATTGTATGGGATAGGGAAGCCAACGGCCTGTTTGAATACCTTTGCTGTCTACAGTTACCAAGATAAAACGTCTCCAATTCGCACATGAACACAAGGATTGGACAGTTGAGCATTGGAAAAAAAGTCATGTGGTCCGATGAGTCACATTTCCAGTGCATCATGCAGATGGCAGAGTGAGAATTTCACGGAAACAGCATGAAAACATGCACCCCACATGCATGAGTACAACTCTTCAAGCTAGTTGGGGCAGTGTTATGGTTTTGGGCATATTTTCCTGGCATGATTTGGGCCCTTGAATTCGTGTGGAACAACTTCTGAATAGCACAACATACCTAAGTATGGTTACTGATCAAGTTCATCTTATCATGTTGATGGCATATCCCAATGGAGATGGCTTCTTCCAACAAGACAATGTGCCATGCCACGGTGCTCATATTGTGCAGGAGTGGTTTCAAGAACATGAGGGAGACTTTATCTTGCTGAGGTGGCCCCCACAATCACCAGATCTCAATCCAGTTGAGCATTTGTGGGATGGAGTTAAAAGAGCCATCAGGCAGCTGGTTCCATAACCATCAAATCTCACAGAACTGGGCAGTGCTAGTCATCAGGCATGGTGTCAGACTCTTCGCATCATCTTTCAACATCTCGTGGAGTCAATGCAAAGAAGAATCACACAGTATTAAAGGCAAAAGGTGGCCCAACAAAGTTCTGATGGGGTGGTCATAATAATCTGGCCACTCAGTGTATATGTTTCTCTACTTTTCACTGACTCTCTTTGCAATTCATGGCCACAAGTGGATAGCTCTATAACCTTTTCTGAAAGATATGAAAGATTACCAGGCTTTCCATCCAGAATTTATAATGAGAAGAAAAAGCCCTGGCCAATGTGGCTCAGTTGGTTGGGCATCATCCTGTGCAACAAAAGGTTGCTGGTTCAATTCCCAGTCAGGGCACATGCCCCAGTTGTGGGATTCCCTGGAGGCAGCCCATGTATAATGTACTCTCACATTGATGTTTCTTTCTCTTCCTTTCACTAAAAATCAATAAAAATTGTTTTAAATGAGAAGAAGAAAAATTAGGTAATTTTACTTTCTGCCCCAGAAAATGGGAAGAAAACCCAAACTTTTCTTGTCAGATTCCTCTGCCTAAAATAAATGTCCCAGAAATGCATACTTCTCCTTCTCTGACTTCATTCAAATCTCTGTGAAAAACTCCAGCTCTTTCCAGAGCACTTCCCAAAGCATCATCTCTGCCATAATAGTCCTCTGGCCCTAGTCCTTACCTCCATACTGACTTTACTTTTTTATAGCACTTATCTCTGTGTGAGATTAGATTTGGTCATTTGTTTGATTTTTTTGTTCCCTGCTCTAGCTCTATTGAAAAACAATGCCTCGAATAGAATAGTTGCCCAGTGTACATTTATTGAAAAACTAGGGGCCCGGTGCATGAAATTCATGCACTGGGGGTGGGAGGGTCTTTCAGCCCAACATATCTCCTCTCACATACTGGGAGCCCCAAGGAGTGGGCCTAAGCCTCAGTCTGGCCTCCCTTTGTGGGAGGTGACAGGGCTGATCAGGGAAAGGCACCAGCCCCATCACCCTACTGCTGCAGCCACTGCCAGTCACCACAGCCACCAAGGTGTTTTTATCAACATGAACTCCAGTCCCTTCACCATGAAAAAATTCAACTTTCTTTAGGCATTTTCAAGATGTGTTTTTTATAGGATATGACATTTCTTTATTTATTTTTTATCTTCACCTGAGGATATGTTTCCATTGACTTTTAGAGAATGTGGAAGAGAAAGGGAAAGACAGAGAGAAACATCAAAGTGAGAGGAATACTTTGATTGATTGCCTCCTGCATGAGCCCTGATCTGGGCCCCAGCCAGGGAGGAGCCTGCAACCTAGATACATGCCCTTGATCAGAATTGAACCCAGACCCTACAGTCGGCAGGCCAAGGCATTATCCACTGAGGGCTAAAAATGTCATACCCAGGTAGAGCAGGATATGATATTTCTTAGCCCTCTAGCAGCAGACCTTCGTTTTTTTCTCCTGGAGTGTGGTGGAAAAACCCTAGATCACCTTTTTGGATTCTTATTACTCAAGTTACTAAGAATATTACCAGTGGCATACAGGAAGGTTATCCAATAACCAGTCAGAAAAGGTGTTTCCTTTGTAGTTCACACCGATTGCCAATAGCCTTCAATTGCCGGCTCTGCCCCGGTGCAGACTTAAAGCCTCTAGCCGATGCTTTAGGCCTGGGTAGGGGACCCCCAGCTCCCTCTGATCGCCCCCTCAGCTCTGATTGCAAACTTGGCCCTGCCCAGGAGGCCGCTGGCTCAGGCCCTTCCCAGGCTGCTTAGGGCTCACACAGGGCCTACCTCAGTGACCTGGGTGCTAGGATGTTCCTGGGACCCAGGCTCTGGGTCTCTATGTATGCAAATTAATTGCCATCTTCATTGGGTTAATTTGCATACTCACTCTGGTTGGCTATTGGTGCAGTGGAGGTATGATCAATTTACATGTTTGTCTATTATTAGGTAAAATGATTTCATAAATGTGAACATAGTTAATAAATATACATTGTAACAGCAATAAAATGATAGTGACTTTTTTTCAAATTACACTTGGGTTCATTTAGGAACACTATTTCTTTCCAATTACCCATTGTCTGAATCTTTTGGAAAGCTTTACAAAATCTGAAAAATGGTTTCTTTCCTTGTCACAGGGTTGTAAGTCATTACTAGTTCTATTGACTTTTTTTTAACTTTTAAGGCAAGCTATTTTTTGGTAATGGAAGTAAACTTTACAAAACATAAATTTAACTATTTTAAAGCATACAATTCTGTATCATTTAGTAAAATGACAATGTTGTGAAACCATTATCTCTGTCTAGTTTTAATACATTTTTATCAATAATGTTACTTTTTAAAAATTAACCATTCACCTAATAGTGGTAAAACACTAATTCATTACATTGCACTGTCTATATATATAAAAGCCTAAGTGACTGAACAACTGGACAACTAGTTGGCCAGTCACTATGATGCACACTGAACACCAGGCAGCAGATGCTCAACACAGAAGCTGCCCCCTGGTGGCCAGTATGCTCCCACAGCGGGAGCAGCACTCAGCTGACCAACAGGCGCCAGACACCTGGCTCATGGCTGGCGAGCACAGTTGCAGCAGTGTAAGCCTCTTCCACTCTACAGCAGTGCTCCCTGTGGCAGCGGTGGCAGATGCAGCAGGACCAGGAGAACAGCATGGTGCCCAGCCTGGGCTCTGGCTCCTCCCTGGCCACCTGCCACTTCACTTCATGCACTACTACATCCTTCAGGAGAGGTCGGACTGCCAGTTTCAGCCCAATCCCTGCAGGCCAGGGAATTGGGCCAAAACCAGCAGTCTAACATCCCCCAAGGTGTTCCGGATTGTGTAATGGCACAGGCCAAGCTGAGAGATCCCACCAGTGCACAAATCTGTGCACTGGGCCTCTAGTATTAAATAAAAAGAATCAAGCATTTGTCTCACCAACCCTATATAAGCTATTATATGAGGAAACCAAATAGTAGTTGAGAGAAAAGTTAAAAGTGAAAAAACATTACAAATAGAAAGACACCTAGATACCCTGTCTTGTCATAAAAGAAGATAATATCATCTATAGTTTTGCCAAAGAAAGAAAAGAGAGTCTGTCCAAGCCTCTGCATTTTTCAGAAACACAGAGGAGCGGGGAAGATGTTGAACTATGACTAAACTTCTTAATGGATAAGAGTTTTTAGAGTAATGGAAATGTTTTTGAAACCAGATAGAGATGGTAGTTACCAACATTACAAAGGTATAACATGCCACTGAATTATTCATTTTAAAATGGTTTATGTTATATCAATTTCATGTCAATAAATCATTACTGGAAAGGCATGAAGCTATTAAAAACAACCTAAATTCCACATATACCTCTTTATAAACTGTCAAATAGACAAATTTACTCTCTTTTGGAGAGGAGAAGAGCAGTGAGGAGATGCTAATTTGGAAATGATTACTTTAGACATCATCATTATGGGAATTTTATTTCATAAAATGAAAAGTTTCCATTCCCCCCATGTATCAAGTTCATTTTAACACATTTCCTCTAGCTCAGTTATAGCCTGTTTAAACATATGTTTCTTGTATTTTACAGACACACTTGGCAGGTGCAAGACAAAATCGACGCAAACAATGTGGCTTATACAACTGGGAAGCTCAGCTTTCACACTGATTACCCAGCGCTCCATCACCCACCTGGGGTAAGGTGAGCCTCGTCACGTTCCACAAGGCAGGCCGAGGACCGATATCCTCTATTTGGAGCCCAAATGATCATAATATATAGCTAATTTGCCCTATGCTTTCTCCAAATATGATCCAAACTCAGTATCTCTGTACCTAAATCCTGAATAGCTTCCCATTCCCAAGGGATCAAAGATTCCCATGTATATTTCTTAACGTATTTTGTTTGTTCCTACAACTATTGGCACTTTTGGCTTTGCCTAAACATTTTACCACAGCAGTACCTCTTGGGATCTTTTTGCACATTTACCAATTGCAAGAGACTTAAAAGAAAAAATAAGGAAAAGATAAAGGGGAACACAATGTAGATTTCCCCCACAAAGTCATATGCCCATCATTCATATTAATTAGCTATTACTAAAAACCACAAAAACAAACACCATATCCATAACTTAGTGATCTAAAAGAACAGCCACTTACTTAGGTCATATTTTTACAATTTGGGCTGCGTTCATCTGGGCAGTTCTGCTGCTGCTGAGTCGGCTGGGGCTGGTTGACCAAGGTGATGGTTGAGATGGCTTGTCCTATCCCACTTGCTCTATCATATCCTCCTCCAGCTGGCTAGTTCAGGATTATGCACATGGCAGTGTCTCCAGAGAGAAAAACCAAATATACAAAGCCTCTCAAGACTTAGGCTAGTAACCAACATAATGTCACTTCTGTTATGCTTTTAGGTCAAAGTAAATCATAAGTTTAAAGCAGATTCAAGAAGTGGGGAAAGTAGAGTTCACCTTTTATGGAGAAGCTGCAAAGACAGACTACAAAAGGGATGGAAATGCATGGAGCAGAGTAACCCTGGCTAGTTTGGGAACCCATCTATTCTCCCATCTATCAAATTCCTCATCAAGGAGGATGTTCAGCATGGAACCAAAAATCTCTCAGGAGAATGTTTAGGATCCTCTTCCCCTATGTTATTACGAAACTGTTATTTTATTTTTTTTAAATATACATTTTATTGATTTTTTTTTACAGAGAGGAAAGGAGAGGGATAGAGAGTTAGAAACACTGATGATAGAGAAACATTGATTAGCTGCCTCCTGCACACCCCCTACTGGGGATGTGCTCACAACCATGGTACATGCCCTTGACCAGAATCAAATTTGGGACACTTCAGTCCACAGACTGACACTCTATCCACTGAGCCAAACCAGTTAGGGCCAAAACTGTCATTTTAGTAAACCAGTTACATTTTTGCAAAAGCATCATTTTGCTAAACCAAAAAATATATGGTCAGGAAACTACCTTTAAAAAGAGATTTTGTTTCTATTTTTTTAATATATTTTTACTGATTTCAGAAAGGAAAGGAGAAATAGAAGCATCAATGATGAGAGAGAATCATTGATCACCTGACATCTACAAACCCCACACTGGGGAGCTAGCCCACACCCCAGCCATATGCCCTGACTGGGACTATTGAACCATGACCTCTTGGTTCCTATGTCATTGCTCAACCACAGAGCCACACTGGCTAGGCTTGTTTCTGTCTTTAGAGTTAAATAGGACAATCAAATATTAGGCAGAAATCCATATCTTCAAGGGTATATGGAAGTGGAAATTTGGGTTAATTCTATAGTTAGTGAAGGTAAAACTGGGAAAAATCAAAATTTGTCTTTTTTTTTCAACATGTTGACTGAACACATTTTCTCTGCACCCTTCTTGTTACCCATTGTCCTCACCTGCATTAACTAGGCTAATCCAGAATATGATTCATATTTTAAATTATTTTGTTGAGAATGATACCACATGATTTCTTAGAACTAAATGATACTGAAATGAGCATTATAGTCACCTTTTGAGATGGGGTTTGGGCTAGCAGGAAGAGACATACAATGTTATTTGTTGTAATTGTGGTCCAGAAATTTTCTGAAATCCTTGGGGTTAAAAGCCAAACTAATCAGCCCCATTCATCTGCTCAAGATAGGTTGGGGAAATTAGATGGAATAAAGTTTTAAAAATCAAACTAGAAAGCTTATATTTAAATTTTTAAATTAGCTGCTGTGTTGTTGCTTTTTTTGTTTGATTGATTGATTTTAATGAGTTTAGGTTTTGTTTCTGGGTTAAAATTGAAAGCCTATGGAAAAGTGACTAAATGACTTCATAAATATTCCTGAAGTATATTTTACACTCCTGCAAAGTATTTGTACTTATATCATTTTATATGCTACATTCTTCTAAAGTAGACAGAACAGAATATGTCTTTTTATGTCAAAAGAGGAAATGCTGCACAGCAAGGCCAAATACTTTCACAGGGTAACATCTGATGAATAGGGAACTTGGACTTGAACTTGGGCCTCCACCTTTCACTGCACAATATGGGTCTTGATTTGGACTTTCAAATTCCCATAATCTATATAATGTGATGATTATTTATAGACATTATCATATAAAACAAACTCTTTAAATAAAGAACTTAATTTTAGAATTCTCTATATCTCGAGACTTAACACAGCACTTTTCCTGCAATAGAGACATAATAGTAACAGGTATGCTATAAAGAGGCAAAGAAATGCCACAAAAGTGTGCCTGTCTCCCATCAGCAAATGAAATATCTAAAGCTAATGACCCAATGGCAGATTTTTTAAAATAAAAGATGATTCCTGAAATGTGTAAATTCTAGCAGATGAATCATTAAAATGAAGGCACTTTTTGTGTATTGTTCAAGTTTCCATTTTGAATTATTGAGGGGGATTTGTCCCTAAGTTCCAGTGTTTTCATAACAAACAGAATTAGTCCATGTTCTTCCAGTACTAATGAAATGATGTGGATAAGTTACCTGACGAGAGTTCCATTTTGATCAATTTGGATCATGTGGGGCAGGGACAAGGAGACACGGCTCTAATGAAACACAGATGTTGCTTCACCGACTTCTCTGTCTGGGCCAGAAGTCAGGTGTTGTCATAAAGCAACATTTAGAAAGAAAATATTTTTGGTTCTGTGTGACTTACCTGAAATAAAATTGGGTTTTATACATATCACACATATACACTATTTTCTTTTGAATTAGCAGTGAAAATATTGTCTGACTCCATCACCTTTTTTCTTTCATAAGATTGCATTAAAATGTAAATATACAAGAAAAGATTATTAGTTGGCCTTGCCATATGTAAAAGGCATCAGTTGACCTTTTTTAAAGATTTATATTTGAAATATTCTATGACTTCATTATGGCAGAATCTAAAGGGATTTAAGGAACATTATGATTCTCCCAGAGACAAAGTTATGCTATTGTTTTGTCTTCTTGGAGTTTAATATATTTGAAGTGGAAATTTTCATTTTATCTTATTTTTAATCATGCTTCTTCACCCCTCACTGCCCTAGTGATGAGATAGTTTTCTGCATTCACTTGGTCAGCTTTGGCACATGTGTGTGTGTTTAGTTTAAAAGAAAATAGCATCAACTTCAGGACTGAATTATTATTAATTTAGACCAGTTTTCTCCTAACATCAGAAAATAAGGCATCATCAATCTAAGATGGAAGTTTATATTTACAAACCACAGAACATACACCAAATAATACTGAATTATTAGGAGTGCTATAAAGAGACTTCTCTCTTTATAGAAAAGGAAGTTGGTGTATGAGGATTTTTGAGGCAAATAGACCAAAGTTTGAATAGCAGTGTTACCATGGGTTAGCTGAGTTTTACTAGCTGGCTGAATTTTTCAACTCTAGATCTCAGCTTCTTCACCTATAAAATGAAGATGAAATTATAAAATTCTAAGACCGAGTGAGGACTTAATAAATGTAAATTATACAACAAGTATGCATAACATACTTGTTGAGAACAAGTATACATAAGATTTAAAACATTGAGAAAATGTATGCAGTTTGGGGAGGGTTGGAAGATGGTGGTCTAGACCTGCACTATTTCCTACAGTAGTCATGGGCCACAAATGACTTTTCAAATTTTAATTTAAGTTAGTTATGATTAAATAAAATCTAAAATTCAACTCCTTGGTCATACTAACCATATTTCAAATGCACAGTAGCCATGTGGGATTAGCCACTACATTTCCATCGTTATAGGAAGTTCAAATGGACACACTGTTCTAGAAAATGTATAGAGATAAGCAAGTTACATCGATATTTTCCCCACTCATAATTACCCCCTAGTCTGGGTATTTGATCATATTTGCCTCTTCCTTTCAATAAGAACTGCCAGACATTGGGTGCTTTTTTGTTTTGTTTTTTTATTCCACTCTGTAAGAATAAAGTTTTCACAGCTGAATGTGGTTAGTCTCTCTAAGCCAGTGGTTCTCAATCCTCCTAATCCTGTGACCCTTTAATACAGTTCTTCATGTTGTGGTGACCCCCAACCATAAAATTATTTTTGTTGCTACTTCATAACTATAATTTTGCTACTGTTATGAATCATAATGTAAATATCTGTGTTTTCTGATGGTCTTAGGCGACTCTGCTAGCGGTTCTCAACCTGTGGGTCTCGACCAGATTAGGTCCCAACTCCTTTGTAAGGCCAAGGCGAGGTGCATAAATATTCCAACGTGAAGTGCTAGCTTCCTGTCCCTATTTTCATTGGTTCCTTTTGTTTACTAATGAACATTAGTATGTCCATGCCCATGTCTTCAACTGCAACAATCTTGAACTATAAACGATTGATGGCGAGCAACTTTTTCTCCCCAGCCCCTTTGTCTGATGACCCAAAGACAGATAAAAAAAGATTTGTTGTTTTGAGTGCATCCATATCTTCCTATAGCTGTCTTTAATGCAGTGTCAAAAAATGTGAGTACATATCATTTAAAAACCTATTTCTCTATTTCTTTTTATAGGTTCAGCTTCTGCACTGCATAAAACAAACAGTCACCGGGGGCGATTCAGAAATTGTAGATGGATTTAACATATGCCGAAAGCTCAAGGAAAAAAATCCTCGGGCATTCCAGCTTTTGTCCTCCACCTTTGTGGACTTCACAGACATTGGAGTGGATTACTGCGATTTCTCTGTGCAATCCAAACACAAAATTATAGAGTAAGAGTTATTTATAAATTTCTCACAGCAATACAACAGCTGACAGCAAAAAGCTTCATTAACTTTTTTTTAAAGCTGAAACCCAGAAAGCTTCTGTTAATGCCAGACTCTACTTTTTATTACAGTAAAAAAGAATCTTTCCACCATAAAAAAATTATCAAATTTCATATGAAACATAACTAAGCCTTCATACACACTTAATTTTTACTTAGTTTTTAAAACATAAGTTCTACCTAGGTATGATCAGTATGATTGTGCAAGTCAGAACATTTTCAGCCAGAAGTAGAAGAATCTAATGATGAGAGAGATCCAGGAGTTAAAACAGTGTTATCTGAAATTGATCTCTCTTTTTTCTTCACCTCTTAGCTTTGCCATCCTTTGTATTGACTTCATTTTTCAAAGATAATCAATGGAAGTTCCAAGTTTTCATTATCCTGAGAGCTGGTAAACACAGCACAGAGAAAGTGTTTATTTCCCAATAGCTACAACAAAGCTAAATGACTCTTTGAAACAGTCACCATAGACAGAAAGTCAGACAATTCTTATTAACCATTCCTAGGTCACAAGTTCATTCCTGGGCAAGGATAGCCACATCTGAATTACATTGACTGAGAATGAAATGGGATGTCTTCCCAAATTGATGCCAACAAAAATCGTATGTTCCCTACATGGAAGATTTTGTGTTCTCTTTTCATCTGACATTATCTGATCATAATTTTTTAAGTATCTATAAAAAGCCAAAAATGGATCCTTCCTTTCGAAAATTATTTTACCCTTTGTTTCTAGGATATGGTTCATTTAATAAGATTTCATTGGTGGATTTTGAGGTGTTTCCAAATCTAGAATTGAGTTTATATTCTTCTTTCAAGAGAAGTAACCAAATTATATGAAAGTAAACTCATTTAATAAATAATCAGATTCCAGTGTACTAACTCAGTTGTCTGTTATACACAATAAAGCCTTCATTTATTCATTCAACAAATATTTATGGAGGCCAGCCAGTCTTCTTGATGCTTGGCATATATCAGTGAACAAACAAAGATCCCTGCTTATAGTCTAACGGAGAATGGGAGAATTAGAAATTTTGAAACAAATGAATAAATTACAATGAATGTTAAAATATTTTTATGTACTCAAGAAAAGAAAGGAAAGGTAGGGCAGGCTAAAGAGAATCTGTAGGGCCAAATACTTAGGGGGGATAAAACTTGTATGATTAAATAATGTGGTGAGGAAAGCTTTACTGAGCAAAAACTTAAAGGAATAAGGAAGGTTGCTCAGAGGTCAGCATTTCCTGAAACAGCTAAAGCAAAGGACTTGAGAAGGCCCAGGAGCATGTCTGGTGCAATCAGTCAAGCCAAGGGCCAAGGTAGAGCTGAGTATTAAGAGAGAAGGTCAAATGGGGGAAACTCCATGAAGAGCCTTGCTACCCATTGTAAATCATTGGCTTTCACTATTAATGAAATAGGAGCTGCTGCAAGATTTTGGTTAAAAGAGAGATATTTGCATTTATACAAACTTACGTACATTTTAAACCCATCCTTTTGGCTTAAATGGAAGACCAGTTTGGAAGCTACTGCAGTACTTCAAGTTAGAGGAGAAGGTGCCTTGAACATGAGTGGTCCAAGTGGTGATAGTGGAAGTGTGGAGACACATTTGCCTTGGGTCATATTTTGTAGGTCAAAACAGCATATTTTTCTAACATAGGAGATGAAGGATGTAAAAGAAAGACAGAGGTCAAAAATAAATTCTAGTTCAAGATAACATTCTCTGAAAGGTCAGTCATAGAGATGGGAAAGAGAAGAACTAATTCATGGATTACTAGTTTTAACATGACAGTTTTAACTGTTCAAAAGTTACCTTTAAAACCTTAAAAATGCATTTTTAACATAGGAGATGAAACAATGAGGGTTTTAATTAATCAAGGGCTTTGGTACCCCAGCTCCAGTGGATCCCATCTGATAAGTCTAGTACCCCCATCTGACAGCATACACAGTTATTACTAGTTTTAACATGACAGTTTTAATTGTTCAAAAGTTACCTTAAAAACCTATGAGAGACAGAGAACAACTAATACTATATGATTTCACTTGTATGTGGCATCTGCAGAATAAAATAGACAAAACAGAAACAGACTCATAGATACAGATAATAAATTACTGGCTGTCAATGGGAGGGGTTGAGGAGGATGGTTGAAAAAGTAAAGAGTAGTTACAAAGTAGTCATGGGGATGTGAAGTACTGCTCAGGTAATATCGTAAATAATACTTAATAACTGTGTGTGCTGTCAGGTGGGTACTAGACTTATCAGATGGGATCCACTGGAGCTGGGGGACCCATAACAAATGTTAATTTTGTTGTGGCCCAATATGATTGCCGATTCTGCAAGGCTAGTGAAGAGAGGCCAAAAACTTAGCTATTGAGT
Source organism: Lasiurus cinereus (assembly GCA_011751065.1). Taxonomy (NCBI): domain Eukaryota; kingdom Metazoa; phylum Chordata; class Mammalia; order Chiroptera; family Vespertilionidae; genus Lasiurus; species Lasiurus cinereus. The sequence goes on along the minus strand of JAAGEH010000043.1, from coordinate 20,657,266 downwards.
GAAATTACCTGAATGTTTACAATCTGAATCATGATTTGGCTTTGTTATTTTGGGTAGTAAAATTCCAAAATTTGACCATTTTCAAGATCTCAGAACATGCCTAGAGAATATCAAATAGTTAACATTAACTCGCTTCAAAATGTATTTTTAACAATAGGAGATGAAACAATGAGGGTTTTAATTAATCAAGGGCCTTGGTCCTCTCTGTGTTTGGGTTCATTTCATTGTCTTTGTTTGTACATGCTATAATTCTTTTGAGATGTTTATGTCCTATCTAGTACAAAAAGACTTGGAGGCTGTTGACAGAGTTAGATACAGTACAAGAAAAAAATAAACTAATAAAGAAACTTGGACAAAAAATAATAATGGTGAGATTAAGCTATAGCGTTGCTTCTTAGTGGTTTCAAATTCAATCACATACAGAAAACTTCTTCCCTAGTTTTATGATTTTGGTCAAGTGACTTATACTGGCTAACCCATGGTAAAAGGGGAGCCAGCTAAAGGGGAGTAATTTAATAACTACCACATACTATTGAAGTAGGGATGAATAGAGATGATCAATGCATGCCCCCTTCTGACTCAGAAAGGGCAGAATAAATTTTAGCTAGCTAGAATTTCCATAAATTTCAACACATATACTGGTAATAGATTTCAGCTTCAAGTTTGGTCTAGAGACCAAAGAAAGGAGGAAACATATTTAATTTGCAAGATTCAAGATGTTTATAATCTGAAATAAATTTTGATTGTCCATCCTCATAAAATGTGATGTAGTAGACAACACCATAGTGCCATTTCCTCAACAAATTCAAGAAGTCCCATCAAGTATCGTTATCTCTGAATAAGACATAATATTGTAAGTGATGAGGAGGAGTCACAGCACCAGCAGATTGTAGGAGGTGATGCTACAGTCCTTTCATTGTGTTCTATCATTGGCATCACTGATGATCTCTTGCTCATTTATATTTACCATGGTGCTAGTTTATATTTAAATTCTTGTTTTTATATAGTTAATCGATACCAGTCATTCCTCATTTTGGGGAGATTTTACCTTTTCTTGGCAAGTAACCCTGCACTGGAACCTTCCTTTTATTCTGTTATTGTACACATGATTTCCTTCTTACAAAGCTTTTATATATTAAAGTATTTTTTTTTGTTATAAGGTCATAGGCAGCTTTTCAAGATGCCAACTATTCATCTCCTCTAACATTTTTCAATCAACAAAACAATGTCTTCTATAGACCTAATAACTAATTTGCTTTCTATTTCCCCCCATGTCATTGCTGAGAATGCTAAATAATAAATGTTGTCTTGTCAGATAGAGAGTAAATACTAGGTTTTTAGGAGACAGAGATTGTGTTACACACACACACACACACACACACACACAACTGATTATTTTTGCTTATGTATGTGAACTCTTGGAAATTAAAGCTTAGCACAATATACCATGAGATATACAATTACTGCATTTGATTAATGAATCACAAGGTTCCTTTCACTCTAAAAGAGAGAGTTCATAATTACCATAACCATTCCCATCAAGAAATTATGGTATTAATGAAAAAAAGAACTACCCGGCCAGCATGACTCAGTGGTTGAGTGTCCACCTATGAACCAGGAGGTCATGGTTCAATTCCCAGGCAGGGCACATGTCTGGGTCGTGGTCTTTATCCCCAGTGTGGGGTATGCAGGAGGCAGCCAATCAATTATTCTCTCTCACCACTGATGTTTCTATCTCTCTCTTCCTCTCCATTCCTCTCTGAAACCAATAAATATATATATTAAAAAATAACTGATCACCAGAATGGCTACGATGAAAGATCCCCAAGAAGTTAAAGTCATGGCATCCTTGTCAATAGCATGGAGGATGGATGGCACAAAGGGTGCCACAGGTAGAAAGATTCAAAGAACGTACCTTTGCCTAGTCTCTTTTCTGTCCCTCAGTTTCCTCATCTGTAAACTAGGGATTGAGTTAGAAAAGTATGTTTCAAACGTTTAAAAAATAGGTCTTTCTTTCCAATAATGTTCCAATAAAATCATACTTAAAAGAACCAATTTCTAAAGAATAACATAAAAATACTTTAGTAATGTAAAAGCTACTGTTTTAAAGAATGAAGAATGAGTTTGCTTCTTCAAACATAAAAAATTTGTAATGTTTATTTTAAATTAATTTGAGTCATTCTGGCACGTAGGGGGTTAAGATTTCAAAACTACTCTCTAAATGAAAAAAGAAATAAATACATTGTACCATAGATAACATTAACTTTTTCTGTACATGCGCTTGGATTCTTCAATACTGTATTTCAGAAACATCTTCCAAGACAAATTGACCCTTATAAATGTAAATTGATACTTTGTGACTTACATATTTAAATTTTTCTCTTTAAAAAAAACAGATTAGATGATAAAGGCCAAGTGATTCGAATCAACTTCAATAATGCAACGAGAGACACGATTTTTGATGTACCTGTTGAAAAGGTTCAGCCTTTTTATGCTGCTCTGAAGGAGTTTGTGGACCTCATGAACTGTAAAGAGTCCAAGTTCACTTTTAAGATGAATCCAGGTCAGTGAACATGTTTTCTCAAACAACTGAAAGGTTGTATTTCCTTCTACCTTAACCATTTAGAACAATAGAGAGCTGTTTTGCTCAAGCACTGAAGGTGGAACACTTACAGTAGAATCTTGGGGAGTAGCCAGCTTGCTTAAAGAGCAGATTCCCAGACTCCACTCCCACTCTATTCCACTCCCGTTCTATTGACAACTCTTTGGGCTTTAAAATATTCATTTTAACAAGTTCCTAGGTATTTTTTAAGCACATCAAAATTTAATAACTCCAACTTAAAGAATAAATAAGCTATAGATCTAAGGAAATCTCATGTCTGATGTCAAGACTGATGACTTGTATTTTCTACCCTGATTGCCAATCAATAGACACTGAAACTTGTACTTAATTCTTCTATCCTGGAAGATATCAAATTACCCTCATGATTCTCACTCTAAACTGTAGGAATAATGTTTATTCATTAAATTTATCTGATCTGGTCAACATAGTGTTACCAGAAATAAAACAGTTCTTTTAATATATATATATTTCAGAAAGGAAGGGAGAGGGAGAGAGATAGAAACATCAATGATGACAGAGAATCATTGATTAACTGCCTCCTGCACATCCCCTACTGGTGATCAAGCCCACAACCTGGCATGTGCCCTGACTGAGAATCAAACCAGTGACCTCTTGTTTCATGGGTCAATGCTCAACCAATGAGCCACAACAGCCTGCTCTGCTCCTTTATTTCAAGTAGCTGGAAAACTTGAAGAACTGCTTTATTTTGCTAGGCCAATGTGGCTCAGTGGTAGAGCATGGACCTTTGAACCAAGAGATCACTGGTTCAATTCTCTGTCAGGGCACATACCCAGGTTGTGGGCTCTGCCTCCAGTAATGGGCATGCAAGAGGAAGCCGATCAATCGATGATGTTTCTATCTCTATATCCCTCTCCCTTCCTCTCTCAATAAAAAAAAAAAAAAAACATGTGTTAAAAAATAAATAAATAAAGGAACAGAAAGCACTGTGTTTTTCCTGGACCATCTTGACTCAGTAGAACAACATCAAACTCAAGGCTTCAAATAAAAAGCATAATTTCTCTCTGCCACTGATTTGACCAAGTAGAAGACTTCTTTCATTTGTGATTATTTTTTTAATTGATCTTGGTATAATAAAGTAATATTAGGATTCTTCATAAACCCACTTCTACGCAGTCACACCAGGCTGATTTTTAGAGCAGAAACATAAGATGGAAATACCATGGGAGAAAAAATACAAACTAAATAGGAGCTAGAATCCAAGCTTCACCATTTAATGGCACCGTAGCTTCAGGCAAATCCCTCAACTTCTCTGAGCCCCCATTTTTTTCATGGATGAAAAGATGAGATGATGCTCTCTTTCTTTAGGATTTTTACAAGGCTTAGAAATAATGTACATAAAACACCAGAAACATAGAAGACAAACCAAGAAGGTCATTATCTTTGTAATTATTTGATGCTATTATACTGGAAATAAACATTTCTAAGTAAGAGGTAAATAACAGTCAGGAAGAACAACTCAAACATTTTACACAAAGATAACCTTTTAAGTAAGAACAATATAAATGCCCACAGGAGCCAGCCAGTGTAATTTAAATGTCAAAATGTCTAAAGCTGTTTGCATCCAGTGGTCTGATTTGGGTGCAAAGTGAATGCATGGGTTTTATGTGAAGAAGTAAACATACTGTGTCTTGATGTGAGCTAACCAGCAAAGATATTTTGCACTTTCTAGCTCTGCAAACATTAAAGACATGATTATTCATACTGAGAAATCTTTTGTTTAGGGGATGTGATTACTTTTGATAACTGGCGCTTACTGCATGGCCGCCGTAGCTACGAAGCTGGGACTGAGATATCTCGCCATCTAGAAGGAGCTTACGCTGACTGGGATGTGGTCATGTCAAGGCTTCGCATCTTAAGGCGAAGTGTCCAGAACAGAAACTGAATCTCCTGCCTTGTAATCTCAGTAAGATTCCAATGAGTGCATGTGGTAAGCTATGCTAAGGATATTTGTCTTCACAGACCTGACCTGTGTCATTTACATATTAGTTTCTTTGGCATTGAACGTGTCACCTTTCTCCCGAGCGTTTTCTTTTCTTTGTAATCATCGCCAATGCCAGCTTTTTCGATGTTCGCAGCTGTGTTCTCTCTCTTTCCCAACAGAGCATGCCCTCCTGGTGTAGCGCATGTGAGATCTAATTTCTGTTGTCCATAAATGAGTCTCCAGAATGCCTACAAACAGTGTTGTGCCAAATAAACCCTTTCTTCAAATAACACCTTTTCTTAAAGAAAGCCTTTGTTTCGAATAAAACTTGCTTCAAATAAAACTTGTCTCATATAAAATGTGGTTTTGCTCTATTGCCTGCATGGTCTCATTTTTTTGTGACTGCATTTTCTTGTTACCATGCTTGAGAAATGGTTCATATTTTCAAAGATGTGTTTTATTCATTTTGTTTCAGTTTATTTTTTATTGTTGACATTTTTACAGATGTTGCTTATTTTTCTTCCACTTTCTCCTTTCCCCAGGCCTTCACCAAACTGTTGTCTGTGTCCATGGGTTATTCATATATGCATACAAGTTCCCCCTGACAAAGAATGCCTTTCTTGGTTTTTTTGTTTGTTTGTTTTTAGTTTATTTTTTTTTTTACTTTTTTTTCTTTATTAAGGTATTTCATATGTGTCCTTATCTTCACATTGCCCCCCATACCCCTACTTGTGCTCTCACCCCCCTAGTGTCTGTGTCCATTGGTTATGCTTATATGCATGCATACAAGTCCTTTGGTTGATCTTCTTTTATTCACTTTTGTTAAAGAATTCTATTACCCAAATTTCCACATCTCCTGGACCTGGTGATTTCAACATTTCCTTTAAACATAAGTTATGATACCACAACCAAGCATGCACGTTAAGAGAAAATCTAGTCTGCCTAAGTTTCTCGTGTCACAAATAAATATTTCAAGACTTGCCAGGATAGCTTACACCTGTCCAAGAGCCAGCTCCTCTCATTCCTTGCCTTCAACTCATTTCTGGGAAAGGTATAACCAAGATACATGCAACCCTCATAAATGAAGGTGGTGTCTGGTGAACTTCTGGATAGCTTCACCTGATTGATGGTCTTAGCTTCCTCTGTGGCTACTGCCTCATCCACAATACTGGAACACTAATGTCACTGGCATCCATGGAAATCCCACTACTGTGAGCCCGGTCCTTTTCGTACCCCTGGCAAAAAGGGCAGCCTGAGCATTACCATTTGCTGAAATCCTGGAAGTATGTAGACCCTTAGTCCATACATTTTGGGCCCTCACCAAGCCTCCAGTCTTAAAATTCTTACTCACTGACACCACTACAGAGCTCTCCCTGTTGCCTTAAGACCAAATGAGAACAGTACTTCCAACTATGTCTTAGCTTTTGCTTTGCACGTATAGTGGACCCATAGCATTGGGAGTCTGGATCAAGAGTTCCCCAAGCCCATGGCAGCACACCCTCTCTAATTCTCTGAACTCTGAGATTGAGCCTTCTATATCCAGAGTTCACATTGCCAGCTCAGTCATCCCTTCCCCTAATAACACTGCCCCTTTCTGAAGCCTTCCTTCTCTTTTTCTATTGGAGCTACCAAAGTATATCACATATTTGATCCCTTTGAACTTCAAAAAGAATGGGTTTGTTTCTCAATCCCATCTCTCCTAACAACACTCCTAGAATAAAAAAAAACAAATGAGTTCATAGGAACATGGCCTGGTTCTAAGAGGCAGCATTCAATACCCCAAAAGAAATAATTTTCTGGAGTGAGCCTAACCCTATTAACTCACAGCATCTCAATCCCAAGCACTTGCCAAACTAAAGTGACTTATTATACTTTATTCATTCAGAAGATATTTATCACATCACTTGGATATGTTAGGAACTCTGCTAGACCAAGGGCACAGAAAGACTGGAGATGTGCCTGCTTCTAGTCTAATAGGGGAACAGACAAGGTTATAAATGATGATACATTATGTCAACAAAATAGCAGAATGATTCATAGGAAAGCAACCAACCAGGCTGGGGAGGTAATGAAAGCTTCAGCTGAGTTGAATAAAGATTGATAGTAGTTTCTAGGCAAAGATGGGAAAACCTCTTCCCAACTCAAGGGGCAGAAGAGGCACAGAGAATTGAGAGTGCACACACACGTCATAAAATAGAAATTAACAGTGGTGTAAACTCTGGAATTGGATGCCTCGGTTCAAATCAAAAAAATGACAATCAGTTAACTATGTGTCTTTGGACAAATTACCTCTTCCCTTAAGCCTCAGTTTTTCTATCTATAAATGAGACTAACATTTCTTATATCATTCATTTTTGAGGTTTAAATAAAAGCTTATGTATACCATTGTTTTCCCAAATGTCACTAATGATAAGAATCACCATGATGGTGTGTGTGTGTGTTTATTTCAACTTCTCAGAGTCATTCCCTGATGATTTTGATTCAATGGGTCTGGAATAGGGACCAGGAATTAGATTTTTAGCAAACACCTCAGGTGATAATGTATCTTCAGAGAATTTTGGAAAATACTAATTTAAAGCCTTTAGCATAGTTTCTAGCTTAGGGTGAGTGCCAAATAGATGTTAACTATTATTAGGTATAAAAAGAGGCTATAGAGGGAGATGATGGATTAAGGTAGAAGACACATACAAGGCTGGAGTCAGAGATGGGAGCCAAGTCATATAATGTTGAAACATGTGTTGCACTAAAGAGTTGATATTTAATCCTAAAGCAATGAGGAGCCATTTAAAGGTGTTCCAGTGATAGACTGCCTTGATCCGATATTCATATTTTTAAATATCCATCTGGGTACATGGTGGAGGGAATTATATAAATGAGAAAGATTAGAGGTCATAAATGCGTTTATAAATCAACCTTATGAAGTCATATGAGAAATTAAGAAGATAGAATTAAAATGCTGGAAGAGGGAATGGAGAGACACTGAAGAGGCTTAATTTAGACTTGATGACCTAGTGTAAGTGAAGGATGACGCAGATGCCTATGATGTCTCCCAGGTTTCTAGGCCGGAGAAATTAACCACAATTCTGTTGCTCAAGGAGAGAAACCACAATAGCAGAAACAAGATTTTGAGCAAGAAATGAATACAGTCTTGCACAGACTGAACTTGCATTGTCCCTGAGCTATTTCACTTGGCAATTGGATATGTATACACATACAGCTTAGGACAAAGACCTGGATTAGAGATCTCTAGTTGGAAAGTATATCTATGGTGGATGAAATCATTACTTATGTTCCTGGAGACATTTTGTGATTGGGACCAAGATTATAAGCCTCATGGTATGATGATAAGCTAGTTATATTGGCCTCGTTTGTGGAATCGGTTACACTTTATACATAAAGAAACAATGGTGGCTTGTATTCAAAATCAGCTAGACCTCTTACACGTTGTATTTTGTCATTAGAAGACAGCATCCCAAGCCAGTACCCCATGGACTAGCTGTTTCCTTCTCTGTTGAAAAAAAAATTAGTTTTGTCCTGGAAAAGAAGAATAGAATGATTGGATACAGTTGCAACAATTTCTGAAGTGTTATATAGGACATGACATATTATGGGCTATGGCAGTTGGTTCCAACTACAGATGATTAGGTTTCCTGGATATAACGGTCTAAAGATTTGACTTTCTCCCAAATTCATAGTAGATCTGATGTAACTTGGATTAGAACTTACCCCTATTTGGCAGCATGGACTCACTGTCTACTCATTTCACTGACTTGACTTGCAGCACATTACCTTCTTGGCTAGTTCATTGAAATGACTCCCCAGGTCACCAGAATGATGTGTCAGACACAAGGTATCTTCATTGGTTTCTATTTCTCCCCCAAGCTGACCACTAAACAGTGAGTACATTAATGTCTACTAGAGAGGTAGAGAGAATTTATGCAACGGACAGAATTCTATGGAAAAACTGAATAACATGGAGGGGAATTTCTCTGTTCAGGAATTTAAACTAAGAAACAGGAGACATTTTATAAACAAAAATATGTCTTTATGTCATCCTCAAAAAATATATATCATTTTGAGGATAAATTTGAACTGTAAGTTCTTGCAATGAAAATGTGATTTGGTTGGACTTAAAGGCTTAGAGCATACCTCTGGGCTTCTGCACCTATTTTTCCAGCTGCCTGGACTCCTCTTCCCTACAACCTTATATGCCTGGAAAACTCCTTCTGTTCCTTCAAGATTCAGCTTAAGTTTCACCTCCCCTATAAATCCTTCCCTAGTTCTCCCAGTTAGGCTTTAGCACTCTTTCCTTGGGTTCCCATTGAGCATATACGTGCTTTTACATATACGTTTTTACATTTATCCATTCATTCTAGCATAACTCAAGCATACCTACTATGTGCCAGACACTATTCAGGACACTGATGCACAAGACAGACATAAGGGGTTTCATAAAGCTGAAGTCTAACAGGAACATCAGGCACTGATCACATAATCACAGAAATAAATTACTCACTGTGGTAAATGCTATAGATCAGTGGTCAGCAAACTGCGGCTCGCAAGCCACATGCAGTTTGTGAGCTGCGGTTTGCCGCTCTGTTGACTAATGAATTTGCCATAGATGAAAAGTCTGAGAAGCTACAAGCTCAGAAAATAAGACAGGACTCATCTCAGGGGAGTGGAGCTCAAGGAAGGCTTCCCTAAGGAAGTGACTTTTGAGCTATTTGATGAAGGATGATATGTAATTATGATACTTTTGGCTTCCGTTAACAGAAACTCTGAATCTAAGAATGAAGACATTTTTTTAATCTTATAAAACATAAAGTCCAGGATATAAAGTAGGCTCTCCACATTATACATCCCCAGTCCCACATCTCTGTAGTTCTCTTGGTTCTGTGCTTTCTCCTCAAGTTGATGAAATGGATAAAATTAAGAGGCTAACTTCCTGTGTCTTTCTTAAAAGAAAAAAAACCTTCCTTAAAACCCCTCTTACAAGCTTTCTCTAATGCCTCCGAAAACAGAATTATATCAAATACACTCATAAACTAATTATAGCTACAGGAAATGAAATGTCCATGATTACCTAAAATGTATCAGATATACCCTCAGGCTAGGGAGGTGGTTTCTACTCCCTGGAGTCCATGCTTGTGCGGAGGAGTGGACAACTAAAAATTAGGATGAAGATGAATATTAGATGATGTGTAGGCAACTACCAGGGCTGCTCTAGATAAGAGATGCTTGTCTGGGTAGAAGGAGAAAGCAGGCAGGGAGAGTGTACCAGGCAGAACAGAGTAAGGTCTCTGACCTAGTAGGCAAGATGGAGCTCTTAAATAAACAGATAAAGACCATGAGCCTAGCCAACCAACAGTGTCCAATAACTTGTGAACTGTTTAGGCAGAGATATTTTTGTGTCTCCCCAGTGCCTGAGTATCTGTGAAATGAAAGGAGCTAGGGTGACTCTCTTTGATCATTCTCCATTTTATATCTTGAAACCAAATCACATCTCCAGGAATTTGGTCATGGAGAAAAGTCTCTGTTTCTACACCAGAGAGGACTTCATTTCTTTTCCCTCCTAACATGTTTTATGTGTGCACATAATCAATGTTAGCTTCCAAAGCTTTCCCATTTTCTCCTAGGATCAGTCCACTCATCAGTTGAAAACATCCCGGCAGGGACCTTCCAATGTCCAGACCATCATGTAAGGAGCTTCATTATCCTCACTCTATTCTAAAAACAAGTGAAAAGCTAGACAAACTGAAAAATCAGTGACTCAGTTCAGATTCATCAGACAAGTGAGGTCACAGGGCAAATCATTGCCCCCAAAATTGTGGAGACAAACAGGCAAACACAAAAAAGCACAACTTCCCAGAGCAAAAACCTCCCTAGGAACCAGGGTAGGCTCAATATGGACAAGCCTAAAAGAGAAAAACTCCAGAGGGACACAGCCACATGGAGGCTTTACATTTGTGTGTGTGTTGCCTCCAGGCACTCTAACAGATCTTCATAGTGACTATGGAGAAAAAAATTCCCTGTGTTTCCAACAGGGGGAGGGGAAGAGAGACCATTTTGAAATGCACCAGATTCTTCTGTTCTTATGGAGGCCTGCTCTCAGGAGAAACTCTTTTATCCTATCTTACCTGGAGGAAGGAAAATACACAACTGTGATGCCCAGGTGAAGTTCACAGCCCAGAAACACAGGTTAATGGAGGCACTGAGACTTAATCAGAGACTTAATTAGAGAACACACCCTTTCCCTCTCACATCTAACCACTACAGTATTAAAGACCTATCTACCACATTTCCTTTTGTCTAGTATATCATGGACAGGTTTCATACTAAATAATTTATAAGACATACTAAAAGGCAAAAACCCAGTGTGTAGGGTCTGAACAAGCATTAGAACCAGCATGAATAAGGCAGGCCTGTTGGAATTGCCAGGCAAGAAATTTAAAAAAAACAACTATGATTTTTTAGCTAAGGGCTGTAATGGAAAAAAGTAGAAAACATGCAAGAATAGGTGGGATGCTGGCCAATTTGGCTCAGTAGATAGAGCATCGGCCTGCAGATTGAAGGGTCCCAGGTTCCATTCCGGTCAAGAGCACGTACCTTGGTTGCAGGCTCCTCTCCGGCCTGGGGTCTTGGTCAGGGTGCATGCAGGAGACAACCAATTGAGTGTTTCTCTCAAATTGATATTTCTCTCTTTCTCTTTCCCTCTCTTTTCCACTCTTTCTAAAAATCAATGGAAAAATCTCCTCAGGTTAAAATTAAAAAAAAAAAGAACAACAACAACAAGTGGGTAGTGGAAGCAGAGAGATGAAAATTTTTCTAAGAAAGATTATAAAAGAAATTTTAGAGATCAAAAACACTATAACTAAAATGAATAATATCTTTGATGGACTCATTAGTAGAATGAACATAGTTGAGGAAAGAATTTCTAAACTGGAGAAAATAAAAATAGAAATTTCCAAGACTATAAAGTAAAGAGAAAAAAGACTGGAAAAAATACAAAGCAAAATATTCAAGAACTTGCATTTCAAAGCTTCAGGGATTAACTTTTTAATTTTAATTGTTATCTATTTTATAGTGACAAACTTCTAATTACAGAAAGTGATGGTTGGTTTTCCATTTATGGTAATGATATAAATTTTTTTTTCAAATGAAACTTAACTATAGAAAGAAAAAAATATTTCTAACAGTACAGGTGATACAATTTTGAAGGTGGTTGTCCACTGACTGCTGTTTGGAAAATGCTGATCATTTTATGAACAAGCAAATGGAATGAGAGAGGCTCAATTACTTCCCTTGGCCATGTAGAGTGAGTGACAGAGCCAAAATTCAAAAGCAAGTTTTGGTTTTCAGTTCAGTTCTCCTTTCTTCTATTTTTCCACACTATGAGGATTTTAATTTCATGTAGAATTAGGTTGGCTCCTTGATGTTTCCAAATGTCTGACCAATGGCTTTACTTCACATTTCCTTTAAATTAATCCCAGAATTGATCTAGAGACAAAGTGAAAGGGCACCAAAGTCATAGATGTGAGAGTCGACTCAACATGAGAATCTAAATCAGTGCAAAAAGTCTCAAATTATAGAATGTGTACAAATCATAGGCAACCCTGTTTAAAATGCTGACTCAGTTGGATTCAGTAGGCCTCAGTTGGATTCAGTAGGCCTCAGTCTAGGAATCTTGATATTTAACAAGCATCCCAGGGACCTGGCGGTAGGTGGCCCATGGACCACACTTAGTGCTCTGATCATATGGTCTAAAAGAAGTATTCTAGTCCTGACTTCAAAGGCCTCTGGGACTTCTAATAGCCATATATTGTCTGCATTTGCTTCACCTTCCTTGCTCAAGATTTTCCTTGGTACACAAGTAGGGAAAAGAGATGTCAGAGAAGTTCTCCTTGTCCTACTTTATGTTATTAGGAGACAGTCACTAGGTCTTTCTGTTAGCCCCAGGAGGTCAATTTTTCCTCAGAATCTTGCCTACCACATACTCTCCTTGAAACAGAACGTTTCCTTGGAAGTAGCTACACTAATAAAAGAGGAAGATGCAAATTGACTGTACCTCCGTGATGTCCACCAGCCAATTAGGAGGGAATATGCAAAGTAGAAGGACAAAGATGGCAATGGCCCTGCCACCCAGCCACTCCAGGTGCAGAGTGGCTGGGCGGGGCAGGGATGTCTGCTATGAGAAGAAGGGCTGGGGGCAAGGGGGCGGGTGGTCAACAGGATCTACAGGAGCAGTACTCTGGCTGCAGTGAGGATGAGGACCCCAGAGTCTGCAGCAAAGATGAAGATGGCAGCCTCCGGCCGAAGTCAGCAGCAAAGACCAAGATAGCAGACTCCGGCCAGAGTCAGCGGCAAAGGCGGCAGACTCTGGCCAAAGCGAAGGTGGAAGATGGATGGTGGCCAGAGCAAAGGCCTGGGTCCCGGGTGCCAGAGGAAAACTGGTGCCAGAAGCCAGAAGGAAGGCCTATTACACAAATCTTCATGCAATAGGCATCTAGTTCATTAAAACTGTAATCAAGGGGTTTTCCGCATAATTAATTATCTAGGTATTGTGATAATTTTCCCCCTGGGCATTGTGATATTCACAGTACACAGCCTACAAGGGACACAGGAGGTAATCAATGGATTGTTGCTGAATACACAAGAAAAGTATCATTTTGGGGTACAGATTTTTTTTCTTTTGAAAAGCATGAAAATTTTATATTTGGTAGACAGAAGAAAGAAAATCTCCTCCCTTTAGTTTTGGGGGAAGTGGCACTTCCAAAGTCATTCTATGTTGTGGCCTGGAAGATTCTAGTTATAAATGTTCTCCAACTGTTAAATCAATATAATAAGAAAACATTTACAATAAGCAAAGAAAATAGGAGCTTCTTTTGGCTTATGTATGTATAATGTAAGCAGTGGCCCTGAGCTATGCTTTCCATTCTCTGGAAGACATATGGAAAATATCACTGTCAGTGATGTTTGATGAGCCCAAACACTGTTAGTTTCCCTCCAAGACATCTTCCTGTGCTGCCCCAGCTGCTTAATGCTCATTATATATTTAAAGACATAAATCACAAGGTTTCCCTTTTAATAGATTTAGGCAACATTACAGATCTTACCACACTAGTTGTTCTGGGTTAAGTCATACACAAAGACCTAATTTTCCAAATGGTGGTGGGGAAGCAGGGTAGGGAAGATGCAACACATGTAGATATGCGGTTTCATTTCAAGACGTCAATTACAGCATTTCCTTTTTAATACACTTGGACAAAATTGCAGTCCTGGTTGTTTTGACTTACATCAAACATAGAAAGCCTTAATTTCTGGGCCAGTGGTAGGGCAGATCCAGATGGGGAAAAGGATGAAATGAGTATAAATATGAACATGAAAAGAAAACTTATTTCATGGTTTCTGTTTTCCACTTACACAATTTGCTTTCAAATTTTAGGCAGTATCTTTAAAATATTGGTTTCAACTGGCATTAAAATGAAACCTTCATGAAAGCTAGCATTTAATGATCTTTGGATCATTAAAGTCCTCCACATTTACTTGGATACCAGTGAAAGCAGTTGGTGATGGTAAGTAATGTTCCTTCTTTCCCAGGAACCAAAGGATCTCAAGTTTGAAGAGGCCTCTCTATCTGACGCTGTCACCAAGCTATTCTGCCTAGAGCAGTGGTTCTCAACCTGTGGGTCGCGACCCCTTTGGGGGTCAAAGGACACTTTCACAGGGGTCGCCTAAGACCATCGGAAAACACAGGTATTTACATTATAATTCATAACAATAGCAAAATTACAGTTATGAAGTATGGTTGGGGGTCACCACAACATGAGGAACTGTATTAAAGGGTCGCGGCATTAGAAAGGTTGAGAACCACTGGCCTGGAGCCATCTGAAGAACAAACCAAACCAGGATCTAAGGAGAAGTCTCTCAAGTAAGACATACCAAGATGTCATGTGCTTTCCCTTAGCTAAGACCACTAATTACATAGCATTTAAATTAATTTTTAAAAGGGGGACATATGTAATACTTTCAACAATAAACTTTTTTTAAAATAAATTTATTTTAGCCTGGCCAGCATGGCTCAGTGGATAAGTGTTGACCTATGAACCAGGAAGTTGAGGTTCAATTCCCTGTCAGGGCATAGGCCTGGGTTGTGGGCTCAATTCCCAATGTGGGATGAGCAGGAAGCAGCCAATCAATGATTTTCTCTCATCATTGATATTTCTATTTGTCCTCTCTCCCCCTTCCTCTCTGAAATCAATAAAAATATGTTTAAATGAATTCATTCATTCATTTTTTAAAAACGGTGTGGTACTTTAAAAAAAAGATTCAATTTATTTATCTAAAAGACCAACCAAACCAGATGACACATATCAAATGTAAAATGTGGCAATTTTTACCTTTTACATTTTGGCACACATACAAAAAAAAAGTAGTTCAACAAGTATTTCTGATTAAAATAGTGAGCTGGGGCCTGCACTGGGGACTCTGGAAATGTGCCTTGTTCTTGATGACATAATTGTCCTGAGAGTAACTTCAGCTGAGCCCCTGGGGATTCAAGAGATTCACAGCAAAGTCACTTTAATCCGCTTGTTATGGTATTGATACTGAAATAGCCAAACAGATCAAGTGACATGGAATAGTGATTCTAGAAATAAAACTTCTGTATAAAAGAATTTACATGGCAAAAATGGCAATTCAATTCCAAAGTAAAAGGATGGTTATTTATTAAATGATGATGTCACAACTGGCAATCCTTCTGGAAAACTAAAAATAAAAAACCTCCCTATCCTGATCTTACACCAACTACAAAATGATAAATAATTATAGATGGATATAAAGCTTACATTTTTTAAAGAATAAAATTTTGATAATAAACCTATGACCTAGATTGCATGTATAATCTGCCCTCAAAATCCCAGACTTAAACAATAAAATCATAGGCACTTGAGTATATAAGAAATTTTTTGCAAGTTTTTGGTATGAATAGCAAACCAGAAGGGGCTATTGCTGGCTCCTTACCAAATATCCAACCTGATGAAACCACAACCATCAGAGAAAACCATGGACTCTGGAACCATTAAGAAAATATGACAAACCCCGAGAATTATGAGTACCTTGACCAGGTTGTGTAGAAAATGGGTGAATGCAGCACGGGACTAAGATGGTCTGAAAAGTCATTAGAGAATGACTCTTACATTGTCTTCTTGTTTCAGGCTTGTTACTTAGGGAAAACCAGGGCCTGTCCCCTCAGCACCCAAAGTAAGAACAATACCCAGGGCTGCAGAAGTCAGCCAGGTAAAACCAAGGCAACTTAATGAGGTGAAGATTTGTTGGAAATGGATCCAGCTTCCCAGATACTATCCTTTTACTTCCAAAACCCCAGGAGTGGCAACATGATAACCTATAGCTATTACTCCTCACCATACTATTGCCTCCCAACAGTGAAGAGAGATCAGTAGATGAGTAGATAAAAATGCCATGGCACATTTATACGATAGAATACTATGCAGCAGTAAAAAAATAAGAATCTCCTACCCTTTGAGACAGCATAGAGAGACCTGGAGAATATCATGCTAAGTGAAATAAGTCATCAGAGAAAGATGAGTATCACATGTCAATCATATGTGGCATCTAAGTAACAAAATAAACAGATAAATGGAGTGGATCCAGAGACATGAAAGCATGGAACAGATTGTGGAATCTCAGAGGAAAAGCAGGGAGTGTGAGTGGATGGGAGGTAACCAACCAAGAACCTTGTATGCATATATGCATGGCCCATGGACACAGACAATGGATGGGTTAAGGCCTGGAGCAGGGCAGGGCTGGAGTTGGATCAATGGGAGAAAAACATATGTAATACTTCCAACAATAAATAATAATTATTTTTAAAAATCCTTAGGTGAGGATTTACAAAAAATAATAAAATTTTTTAAAATAGAAGAGTGAAGAGAGAAGTTTCCAGGTAAAGTGGTGGTAAATAAGAATAATCTTCCATGGTGCTAGGGTGCAGGCATTCCACCCCTCTCCTCAAACTCACTGAGGTGAATAGAGACTAGGGCCTGGCCTTGGCCCTTCATTAAAATTTATTTCCAGTAGTGAGGCATAATCTTATTTTTTATTCTAAATCTAGTATATTTTCTTCTACTTAAAATTAATGTTACCATAATGTTCAGCATGACAGAATATTACATGACTCAAACAAATTTCTCTGAAATGAGTAAACTCTTGCCAAAACAAGGCTGGCAATACCAACTAGAGAAGGCAATTTAAAAGGAAACTTGGAATGGAGAGGAATAAATCTAGCAACATATATAAAAGATTTAGATGAAAAACAATGTTAACTTCACCAGAACCCAAAAAAAGACCTAAACAATGTAAAGATACTGTGGCTCAGGATGGAAAAATTCAATATTATAAAAATGTCGGTTCTGTTCCAATTAATTAATTTCTAATAAAATAAAATTAGAACCATAATTCCAACTGGATCATTTATGAACTGTAACAAGCTAATTTGAAAATTCACGAAGAAGACAAAAGGTGCAGGAATAGCCAAGAACATGAGAAACAAAGTAAACAAAGAAGAATAAGAGACTTCTACCCAACCAGATGTCAAAGCAAACCATGCTGCAGTAACAAAAACCATGGCATTGGCACAAGAATAGAAAACTCTTTCATGGTATAAGATAGAGTCCAGAAACATGTATATAATGTTATTTTAATAAAAGTGATATTTCATATCAATGGGGAGAATAAAAGTGATATGTCATATCAATAAACAGCATTGAAAACCTTGGGCCATGCAATTTGAGAGCTTTAAATTTAGGCCCTCCTTCCACAACCCCACCCACTTTACTTGATATAAAAAATAAACTCAATAGATTATGGATTTAAAGTAAGTTCAGAAAACATGAGTATATCATAAGAACTGTACCAGAATATATGATTATCTTTGGAGTAGGGAAGACCTTCTAGGTAAGACACCAAACCTAAAAAATAAAGGAAAAATCTGACATAAAAATAGTAAAACATCAACATAAAGACAAAAATCATATAACAAGCTGAAAGAAAATATTTCAAAAATATTATACAAAAGACATTATATACAAAATAAAGGATTAAAAATTATTTTAAGTAACTAATCAAGAAATTATAAAAAGACATGGAAGAAATGTGATTGTCTAATAAATATATGAGAAGATGCTCTATCTCACTAGTAATTAGGAAATTATAAATTTAAAATTTTTTGTCTATCAGAGTGGGAGAATTCTTTTTTAAAATGAACATGCAGCCCTAGCTAATTTTGCTCACTGGATAGAGCATCAGCCTGTGGACTGAAGGATCATGGGTTCAACTCTCATCAAAGGCATATGTGTAGGTTGGGTGTTCAATCCCCAGGAGGCAGCTGATCAATGATTCTCTCTCATCATTGATGTTTCTATCTCTCTTCCCCTTTCCCTTCCTCTCTGAAATAAATAAAAATATATTTTAAAAACAAACAAACAAAAAATAATGGGTATGTAATGATGGAGCAAAGTGAAGAAAAATGTCCTCTGACAAGCAGACAGTCTGGATGAGGAAATCTGGATAAAAGTAATTACGCCTCCTTTCCTGAAGCAAGGCCAACATGAAATAGAAACTAAGTCCCCAACTTTAGAGCAAATCTAGGTTTTTTAATTGTTACTTGGGCCTTAACATGGTAATTAGTGCACTTTTGTGACTTGAAGTAGCTAGAGAAGGCCTAATACCTAACTGTGTTTCATCCAGGGCAGGAGAAGAACCAGCTCCCTCAAAGGAGAGTAGAAAACAAAAGTAAAATTGCTTTATGATTATATCCATGATTTATGCTTAGTAACCATATATATATATATGCATATAAATCACATATGTACATGTGAATATGTCTGTATACTAGAGTGGTGGATACATGTCATTGTACATTTGTGAAAGCCCATGGAATGTACTGTCCCAAGAGTGAAACCTGATGTAAACTATGGACTCTGTGTGATGATGATGAGTCCAGGTAGGTTCATCAATTATAACAAATACCACTGTGGTGTGGGAGGTTGCTCATGTGTAAGGGAGTGTACAAGAATTCTCTGCACTTTCTGCTTCATTTCTTTGTAAATTACTCTAAAAATTATTAATGAATGTAAAAATAAATTCAAGAATTTAAAAACTGTCTCTAAAAGTATATTTACATATTCAACACATCTGTCCTTCTCTGGCTATGGTCCTAATGGAAAGCCAAGAGCAGCAGACTCAAGTGTTGTTAAATTACCAGGAAATTTTGCTTCTTAATATTTTATTTTACTGTCTGAAGAGATCCTAAGCAGACTCTAACCACTTAAATTAAAAATACTTAGGACTGAATCAGAAATTAAATTTTATTTGGAGAAGTTTTGTACAGTTTTCATCATTTGATTCTTCATACAGCATTTCTTACCCTCAATCTTATTTTCCATTTTGGGGATTCTAGGCAGAGAAGAGTGTTTAGGTCTACTGTGTGGTCATCGGTGCTTACTATTATGGGAAGAAGAAAGATAAGAGGGAGGAGAAACAGAGGGTAAAAAAGAAGGAAAGGTTGGGGCGAAAGTGGGAGGAGAGAGGAGGAAGTATTCTTAAATACTTTCTATAACTGCCATCTGCTTCAATGGCAGGTTATAATTTGATAGTTTTTTTTCCATAATATTTGAAATTAGAAAAAAATTAAGACCAAATGCCAATTTGGCCACGTGCCTTATCTGTGTTTTCCTGTCAGGAAATCTCTGTGTAGAGTCACAGTAAATGGCACCAGCATAGACTGTATTTTATGGGGTTTATAAAACTTATTTTGAAAGAAAAAGTAAACTTAAAAAACCATAACTCTTAATAGAATCAGGATGGAAAAGACTTTCTGTGCTTTTTCACATGATCTCAAAGACCACATAGAACTCTCTGGAACTAAAATACCAGTAGAGGAGAAAGAGATCAGATTAGAGGGCTCCAAATTAATATATGTCTACACACAGAAATGCTGGAAAGCTAACAGAAAATCACTTAGTAAATATTCATGTTCCCATCATAATATGCATCTTTCCAGCCCCCTGAACTGAGTTTGCTCAAAACAGAATGGTTCTCTTGATGTAGAGATAGTCACCTTTTCTGTCTAAGGGGCCTTCTTCTTCCTGAGGTGCCTAAGTACTTTCCTAAACTGTTGGAAGTGACTCCAGAGGTATAGCAGAAGGTTCAATGGCCCAACCACATTCATTCTACATTCTCCCCACATACTCTACACCTGCCTCTCCACCTGGTCTCCTAACTCGGTGAAAGGCTTCACCATTCATCCCATTGCCCAAGCCCATAATCTATGAGCAATCTATGTCTTTTTCTCCCTTTCAATATTGGCATCCAATCACTCTCTTAATACTTTTTATTCTACATAAGAAAGACAGATTCTGCACATTCACACTCATTCCACTGTCAATTTCCAAGTAGAGGCCCCATCATCTCTTTTCTAGATTACTATAATTAATACCCCCTTCCTAAACTCCTTCTAATCTTGTAAAATGCCTCCCATCTACTGTTCTCTGCCCTTGAAGGCTAGACCAGCTTTCAACACACAAATCCAGCCCATCTTCAGCCCCTATGTACCCACATTGTTATAGCAGTTGTGTGGGCCTGTAGCAATTGTTAAATATATTGAATATCATCCTGATGGCTAATGCTGTCAGTCTCTTCCTTAAAACTTTTTTCTTATTTAAAATGTATTGCTCTCAAGTAATGGTCCAAACTATTTAGCAAAGCAAATAAGAAAAGATAATTTTTCAAATACCACTTTTTCAAATACCTAATGCTTATGATTTGGGTTGTTTTCCTAAGCAGGATACAAAGGTGATTTCTTTCCTAGGTCCTTGTTCAGATGGATTCAAAGAATGAAGCCATGGCAAAAGGTGGTAGGTGGAAAGGGTGGAAATTTATTGGAAGCAAATAACAACTCCCACGTATGAGAGGGATCTCAAGGGGGTAACCCACAAAGCCCCTTTTTCTAAGGTTTATAAATGCTGTAGTTCCTTTTCTTTTCATGCTCCCTTATAATTAATACCCCTGCCTCACTTTATGATCCTATACTCTTCTAATTGGTCACTCTTTTTGCATAATATCAGCTTCAAAGCATAAAACTCACATGGTACCCTCCTTTTTTACTCTCCCCCGTATCATGTAACATTTCACTATCTCCTGTTAAAATCTGTTTTCCTCTTTTGCCATTTGTCGACATTTCTCTATTCCCTGTGAAAGTTTGTTTCCTTCTTTCCCATATTCTTGTGATTTTTCTTAATCCTCTGAGAATCTATGTCTTCCTCTCCCCTTATCCTGGGGCATCTTTTTATTTCCTGTGAATGAATGTCTTCTGGCAGCTCCATGCCCTACCTATGCATTCCTCCCCATAGACCCTCTTTATTCCTAAAACTCCTTAAAGCTGCCTATTTTATCCCTAGAATTTCTTTCACTTATTTCAAACTAGTAACAAAGCTTTGTAATTTCTTACTTTAAGGATTCTTATAGGAGAAAATTAGAAGCTGGGGGATTTTGTAAACATCTAAATCTTTTGAAGAAATTAGATTATGGAAGGGAGAGAGGGAAAGAGAGAGAGAGGAGTCATTAGGTCACCAGAAACAATTGTAGGCCATTGAGGGAAAAGGGAGAAGTTTATGAATAGTAGAGATCCAAGCCCTACACTTCAACAGTATAGCAAGAAGGTGGAGAGAACTTAGGAAGGAAAGCAGAGTGGCTAGTCCAGGGACTCAGATGCTAACACTAGAGTTCTCATCTCAGCAAAGATTTGTATTGGTGACTAGGAGGCAACAAGCCTATAGGGACCATGAAAACTGGAACAATGGCATCTCCATGACAACCACTGGGGACAGTTTAACAAATACCCTAAGGGCCTTGGGAGCATGGGAAGCTCTAAGAATAATCAAAGTATGGCCTAGGCCCTAAGACTTCCTATCCATTCTAAAGTATATTTCCTATCACAGATCTTATTATACTCCATGCAGTTACTATTTATTTGTCAGTCCAGGAGACAACAAACATTTTCTCTTAAGAGCCAAATAGTAAATATCTTAGCCCCAAATTGCAACCTGTGCAGTCTGTCATAGCCATCAACTCTACCACTGTAGCACAAAAACAGCCAAAATACTATGTTAATGAATGGGTATGGCAGTGATCTAAAGAACTGTATTTACAAACACAAGTGGTATGCCAGATTTGGCCCAAGAACCATAATTTCTCCTACTTTGGCATATCAAGCAACCAGAATGATGGAACAACCAGAAGCTAGAAACGGGAAAAACTGAATTCTCCCCTAGAATCTCTAAAAGGAAATCACCCTGCCAACAGGTCATTTTAGTTCCTTGAGGCTCATTTCAGACTTCCGACCTCCAGAACTGCAAAATAATAATTTTGTGGGTTTTTTTTAATTTTTAATTTCAGAGATTAAGGAAGAGGGAGAGAGAGATAGAAACATCAATGATGAGAGAGAATCACTGATCAATCACCTCCTTGCACACCTCCTATGGGAGATCAAGCCCACAACCTGGGAATGTACCCTGACCAGGAACTGAACCATGACTTTCTGGTTCATAGGTTGACATTCTGGCCGGGCTAACTTTGTGTTGTTTTAAATCACTACAGTTGTTGTAATCTGCTACAGCAGCAAGAGGAAACAAATACAGACCTTCACTCAAGAACTGGCATAACTGAGAAGACCTGCAGGCCCTTTGGGTCTTACCTTAGATGCCTTGAAGTACCACTGGCTCTGTTTGGGGCCAGATCTGTGAGCAGCTCTGCAAACAAACCCAGGCACCACTTGAGAGGTGGAGTGAACCTGAGGCCAGTCTGCTCTGCATCTTTCTTCCCCCTTGAGTGGTTTCCTCCAAATGATCTACTAAACCCAGCCTATGGGTTAGTTCTATGTGACTATCCTCCCCTACTCCCCACCTCTGAATCAATCTTGACTCATCCCAGGCCACAGAGCTTCCTGTGTCCTTGATGAGAAACCATTGCTCTCAGCTGTGCAGCTCAGATCATTGAACCAAACTAGCCAACTCTGGGAATGGATTTCAAAGGAGTAATTGACCACCATCAAACCCACTTGTGTCAATTCCAAAAGTTCAGGTAAAAAAAAAAATTATTTAAGAAGGTGCTTGAGAAGAAGGTCTTTAATTGGGCAGGTCTCCTAATCAGGTGGTGTTGCCAAGAAAGTTTCCCTGTCTCCACCTATTCATCCCCACCTCTGGAATACAGCTTTTTCTTCAACTTTGACCTTAGTTTGCAACTCTAGAAAAGAAATTGGACTAGATGATTTTTCTAAGGAACCATCCAGTGCACCATGATCTGTGACCTAAACAGTCAATGAGGTCTAAGAGGTTTTTCTTGGCAGATTTAAGATACATTACAGTATTCACCTCATAGCCCTAAGGGCCCTCTGCCCTGGAGTTCTTTCCAGACCCTCTAGGTCTCTAGAATTTACAGGTCTGGCTCAGCCAGTACAGCCATGATTGTTTTTGTATGACAGGGTGAAACAAAAAACTCCTAATGCTGCCCAAGTCCACGTCCACTCTTTAATTGATTTACTGTTTATAAACCTAAACCTGCACTTACTCTCATCTCTTTTTAGCTTGATTTATTCTTTGAATATTTTATTACTTTCATTTCAAATCTTTTATTCTACTTTCACTGTCTTTGGTCTACTTTGTGATTTTATTATTTACTAGAGGCCTGGTGCAAGAAAACCATGCACTTGGGGGCGGGGCAGGTCCCTCAATCCGGCCTGCACCCTCTCACAGTCCAGGAGCTCTCTGGGGATGTCCAACTGATGGCTTAGGCTTGCTTCCTAAGCCCAGCAGGCCTAAGCCAGCAGTTGGACATTCTTACTGCTACTACAAAGGCCAGAGAGGCTCCTGCCACCACCGCTGCACTCCCCAGCCATGAGCCTGGCTTCTGGCTGAACTGAGTGGTGTTCCCCCTATGGGACCACACTGACCACCAGGGGGCAGCTCCTGCATTGAGCATCTGCCCTGTGGTGGTCAGTGCATGTCATAGCCACCAGTTATTCCACCATTCAGTCAATTTGCATATTAGCATTTTATATATAGGATAGAGGAGGCCCTGTGCACAGGTGGAGGCTGGCCAGCCTGCCCTGATAGGGCCCCCTGATCAGGGTGAGGGTCCCCACTAGGGAACAAGGCCCACTGGGGCAAAGGTCCATGGTGGTTTGAAGGCCAGTCCCCCCACAGCCAAAAGGGTCAAGGAGCGGTGGTCATTCTGGTCCTTCTGGTCATTCCACCATTTCAGTTGCTGGGCTTTTATTATATAGGATATACTGCTCTTTTTTGTTGTTATTTTTAGGGCCTTATTATAATTCAAGTTTATTTTATTATTTTGTCCTGTTTTTATTCTAATTTGAATTGCTTTATCATTCTTTTTTTTTTTTCTAGTCAAGAGATTCTTTACCTTTTTTGGTTATCTAAGTTATATCATTGGAAAGTTTACTGATATCATGTGCAGGAGTCCAAGAAAGAAAAGTGGAATATTTTCTCCTCCAGGGACCTGTCAATTTGTTCTGTGGTAATTTCTGAGATGTTAGTGAGAATTGCTAACAGTCTGCTCTCAGGGTGGGGGAACTAAGATGAAGTATAATACAGAATCTATCTGAGAGCTGGGGCTTAAACGCCCTGCTGGGGAGAAGAAATGTCCACAAGTAAAATTAAGGGGAGGAGGAGACCAGAAGCTGTGCCCTTCACCCAGGGGTGCTGCTGGGCAGCTCAGAGTCAGCAAACGGCACTTCTGAGCCTCACTGTCACAACAGCTTCTGGGGAAGAGTGAGTCTGATTATTATCTTTTTAATAGTTAATTGACTTCATAGAGAGAAAGGGAGAGGGAGAGAGAGGGGAGAATATTAATGATGAGAGAGAATCCCATCCATTAGTTGCCTTCTACATGCCTGCTACTAGGAATCAAGCCTGCAACCCTAGCATGTGCCTTGACTGGGAATCGAAACTGTGACCTTCTGGCTCATGGGTCAACACTCAACCACTGAGCCACATTGGCTGGGCCAATCATTATTATTATTTTTAATGCTTATTTACTAATTGACAAACTAGTTTTATTGTACTACCGAATGTACAAAATATATAATTTTAAAACTACTTTCAATTCATTTTAAAAAGTTATAATGAGCCAAAACCGGTTTGGCTCTGTGGATAGAGCATCGGCCTGCAGACTGAAAGGTCCCAGGTTTGATTCCGGTCAAGGGCATGTATCTTGATTGCGGGCACATCCCCAGTAGAAGGTATGCAGAAGGTGGCTAATCAATGTCTCTCTCTCATAGATGTTTCTAATTCTCTACCCCTCTTCCTTCCTCTCTGTAAAAAAAAAAAATCAATAAAATATATATTTAAAAAGTTATAATGACATATGTCTGTGTACATTAAATAATTTTAAAGTTTCTATCAATTAATAATGCAAACATTGAAAAAAATAACTGAGTAGACTATCGTTGGAACATATACCTAGGTCTAATATTGTATCGCTGGTATGCTTCTGAACATTTTGTTTTACATTACATTATTTTTAGTTCTGTCATAAAATTGTCTGCAAATATCCAAGTTGCTTTTTGGGGATAATAAATTGGTGACACCTTCATGCCACTCATCTCAATAGGCCATTTATTTCATTTAAAGTTACTTTATAGATGCTAAGGTTCATAGAAAACACAGATAAAAATCTGCTAAAAAGAAGACAGCATTTTCTACATTTTTTGGATTTAATGTATCAAAATTCAGCCCAAATATACCCAAAGGCATTCTCTTTTAGCCTCTGGTTAAAAATCTTTGTTTGCCAGATATTTTATTACAAGGCCACAGTTATCAAAAAAAAAAAAGTTGTATAATTCTTTTGAATGTGTCACCAAATTTAGGTGCTTCAAAATTATAGGCCTTTTGTTTCATTCTATTCTGGAACAGAATATAAACATACCCAATAAAAATTAGAAGCTCCATCAAAAGATTCTTTCCTAATTAGAGATATTCTAAGTATCGTTCAGTTCTTCCTGTGCTTTTATCTTTTATGTGGAGTATTTAGTCCTTGAAAGGCCCTGATTCCCAAACTTTATCTCCCAGCTCCATAATACTGCCAGCAACTCTGCTTCTCCCTCTCTCTCCCCCGCTTGCCCTCTCTCTATCTCTCCCTTTCCCCTCCCATACCAGTTTTCTCCTTTTTTTACAAAACCATAACAGGAAACCACAGCTCTAGCTCCATATGACCTCCTGGCTCCGACACCCAAAAGCAAACTGTACTAGTTTCCATAATCAATACCAATTCCTGAAGGAAAGCATTGGATTGGTCTTACTTAGTGTGGGTGTGTCTTACTTGATGCCTCCCTGGGCCCGTTTGCCCTTCTTCTGTTTTGCTCTAGAACCTGGGTCCTGGCCCCTTGTAGGAAGAGTTCACCCCCCCCCCACCCCACCCCGCTCCCTGTCAGCGGGCTTCTGATGATCTCGGCCATTAGAGGATTGGAGAACCAATGAAGGCAAAGCCAGGGTTCCCCCCTCCTGCTCTGCTGTTGTGGCATCTTCCCTAAGGCTCCAGTTCCAGGTCTGCTTGGTGGTCCTCTCCCTTAGGCTCAGGTAACACCACCTTCTTCCTTTGTCCCTTCCAGCCTAGTGATGACTTCCTGGGTTGTCTGACTGCCCTCTCAGACTTCTCAGCTCTTCCATCATTTGAGTAACCAAGTACCAACGTTAAATAGTTTCCTTTGTTTTTAAATACGCAGAACAGTGTACCTTATCCTGGTAGATCTGGAGGGCATCACCCAGGTCTAGTTGGCTGGGATTGTAGGATAATGTTGCCTTCTGCCCAGTCCTGGCTGAAGAGTGGGGGCAAGCAGGTAAAATGACAAACGTGTTCCAGCTATGACTGCAAAGAATGCAGAGTTAAGGGAGCTAAACAATGGTGGGGACCCTAACACAGCACTGAGGACACTGGAAAGAAACATCTTCAGCTCAGCCAGCATGGTTCAGTGGTTGAGGTTTGACCTATGAACCAGGGGCATGTGGGAGGCAGCCCATCAATGATACTCTCATCATTAATATTTCTCTCTCTTTCTCTCTCTCTCTCTCTCTCTCTCTCTCTCTCTCTCTCTCTATCTCTCCCCCCCCTTTTCTCTCTGAAATCAATTTAAAAATATATTTTTAAAAAAGAAACATCTCCAAAACTTTAAACAATAAAAAAAAGATGAAAAGAAAAGAAACATCTTCAGCCCTTAAGTTTGTTTTTGACACCTTGATGGTGACCTGCCTCGCAGGGAGGGATTCAGAGACTACTTAGCATCGAGCTTTCCCAAGGCTGACAGTGCAACCTAATTCTTCATCTGGCTGAGCTGGAAAACAACTCACTCTTTGTCAAGTACAAAGTTGCTGATTTCACACACAAAAGGGAGACAGGCAAGCCCTGTGAATGGTCAGTCCACTTCTAAATCTCAAGTGTGAAGGCTTTTTGTGGCAAAAATGTCAAATACTGTGGGTTTATAGTTCATTAAATCAAACTATACTACATTTAAATGAATGGAGCTTTATTTGCAGAAAAAAAATGCATACTTGCTTCTAGTAATCCTTGCAATAAAAATAAAGTATGTCCCACTTAGCTATGGGATAATCAGTATCAGTCAGAAAAACTCAGCTCAACTCCTAGAAAGAGAGGTTTCGCTTCAGAATTGTCTGCCTTTACTTACTACCTTCTTTGCACTCAAAATCCCATACGGGGAGTATTACCTGTATTTAAAGGTTTCCTTTCAAGAAACAAAGAATTTTTCATGGGACAGGCAGCCCTTAAAGCTCATAAAATGGAAAATAAGAGATAAAACTGGCCACCTGGCATTCGCAGGGAAAAAAGATTGAAAAAGTAAACATTCCTAGGAGTGTATTGAACCATGGGGTACCCAATGGCCCATATTTGGGGCAATTCTTGAGTAAGTTGCTGAAGCATTTCAAGAACAAGCATGTCCCAAAACAAGGTTACAGAGCCTTTTGGACGGGGTTTCATCTCGTGAATTCACATTTTCTTCTAGAAGTGGAAATTGCTTGAGCCTTCCAGTGTGTTCTTTAGGCAGGACCTCCATCTAGTGGTCTGCACAGGAAATTACCCCAAAGCCAGAGAGAGAGAGAGAGAGAGAGAGAGAGAGAGAGAATTTCCTTTCACAAATTATATAGAAAACATAGAGTTCCCTCTTGTTGCCTGGGCCTCCTGAACACTGTCCCGTGGTGGCCATGAGATGCAGGTTTCCTAACCTCTAGATTCTGCCATACGTTCTCCATTCCTGGAGCTCTCATATCCAGTTTATCTCATCCACAGAGAAGAAAAATGATTTCTAATTACCAAAAGAAACAAAGCTGTGTGTGTGTGTGTGTGTGTGTGTGTGTGTGTGTGTGTGAGAGAGAGATCTGGGATGTTCTGAGAAGACACCAGTTGTGGAATAAAATGAACAACAGCAGTTGTTAATTTGGGGGCATAGATTACATACCAATAAGAACATCAGGAGAATGAACGAATGGGAAGGAATGAATGGGCAATTAAATAAAAGCGGGTGCACAAACTTTCAAGGGAGGGACAGCATGGCGCCTCTCAGGCCTGGGCAGCAGAGCATGGCCCAAATGTCATCCAGGACTCACATCGCTCACGGCCCTGAAGAAGTGCCCTCAGGTTGCCAGAGCCCCCCTGCTCCTACAGCATGTGACTTGAATTAAGTCTGTCTCTATATGAGCTTCTCTATCTGTGTATTTTTAAAGCCTCTTTGACCACATGCCCCTTTGCAGTTCTAATAAGTGCTATAGACCCTCTTCTTCCGTTTTTATATATAAGGCTGCACATAATTTTGATGGTTTACAGATGTCTCTCAAACCCATCTCTGATCTCTAGGTTCACTCTTCCTTTAAAAATAGGCCTGTGGCAATTCTTAGCTCTGGTGCAATTTTTACATTCCTGAGTATTTCCTTCCTTCCTTCCACTCCTCAGTATTTTTCAGGCCCTATTCCGTGTGCTCTCGCATTTCATTCAAGGCCACTAACTCTGTTTCCCCCAGCATTTTTTATTCCATCTGTGTCTTCTATTTTATTTTCCATTATGTGCTTTCTTTACTTGAAGTGTTGTGTTTCAGCCTTTCAAACACCAAGAGCAAACAGTGTTTTTAAAGGAAATATTTATACCTGTAAGAAAGAATCAGAAAACTCAGCACAGGAAAGCAAATGAATGATAGTGGATAGGAAAGGAACCCTAAGAAACCATGAGAGCATGAAAATAGAGGGAGGGAAAGGAATACAGGAAGACACCAGATACATACCCATCGATTTTAAGGCACCAGCTTTCAACTTTTGTAGCACATTTGAAAATGCTAGAAATCTTGCCTGAGCTGGTTTGGCTCAGTGGATAGAGCGTCAACCTGCAGATTGAGGGGTCCTGGGTTCAATTCAGGTAAGAGCACATGCCCAGGTTGTGGACTTAATCCTCAGTATGGACTGACCCTCAGCCAGTTGGTAATTTTCTCTCATCATTGATGTTTCTCTCTCTCTCTCCCCCTCTTCTCCCTTCCTCTCTGAAATCAATAAAAATGTATTTTAAAATAATAATAATAATAACAATAATAATTAATAACAATAAAATGCTAGAAACTTTGACAGCATTGCTGAGATGATGTGTGGCAGAACATTTTTACAAAGATGACCAAGACAGTATGTCTTGTTCTGCAGAAGTCTCTTAAAATGAGAAAAGCGGGCCCATGTCCCTTGCCCTTAAATCTGAGTGCTCTCTGACTCACTTAGAACCAATAGAATGCAGTGGAAGTAAATCCCAAAGTTAGGTCAGAAAGGGTGAGGGTCCCTCTGCCTTGTCCGCTGAAATGCCTGCACTGAAGGCCTTAGCCACCACATAAGTAGTCTAAGTATTCTGAGGCTTTCATGGTGTGAGGAAGTCAAACTAGTTCACAGGAAGAGACCACGTGGAGAAGCCCTGAGACTGCATGATGAGAGATACACGAGAGAGACCTGGCTGGTCGCCTGCTGCTCTGGACCACCTACGGTTCCAGCGGTAGCCACCAACTGATTGAATCTAAATGCAAGACTCCAGGGCCAACCAGCGGAGCCTTTCCCCAAGTTATTAACACACAGAAACCAAGAGAGATAATAATTTCTGTTTTAAACCAGTATGTTTTAGAGTAATTTATGACACAGCAGTGGATAGTTGGAACAGAATGAAAGATTAAAGCAAAAAAGAAAAGAACTCAGGAATTATTAGAATATAATCACTACTACAGAATCACTGTGTCCCACATCATCTATAAAAATGTGCACAATTTCTTCCACAGCTTCCCCTCAGTAAAGCTCCCCTTTGGGGATGCTAGAACTCCAGTATAGTGACTACTTCCTTGGATCCTGAATGGTATTATTAATCTATTAGAGGCCCGGTGCAAGAAAATCATGCACTCGGGGAGTGGGGGGGTCCCTCAGCCCAGCCTGCACCCTCTCAATGTCTAAGGGCTCTTGAGGGATATACAAATGATGGCAATCAGCACTGCTGTGGAGTGAGAGAGACTTCCACCACCGCCTCTGCACTCACCAGCCATGAGTCCAACTTCTGGCTGAGCGGCGCTCCCCCTGTGGGAGTGCACTGACCACCAGGAGGCAGCTTCTGCACTGAATATCTGTCCTCTGGTGGTCAGTGCTCATCATAGCAGCCAGTTCCACCATTCAGTCGATTTGCATATTAATATTTTCTTATATAGGACTAGAAGCCTGGTGCATGAAAATTCATGTACTCAGGAGAGAGTGGTCCCTTCAGCCCAGCCTGTACCCTCTTGCAGTCCAGGAGCTCTTGAAGGATGTCCATCTGACAGTTCGTTCCCCGCATGGAGAGGGCCTAAGCTGCAGTCTGGCCTCCAGGTAACTGGCAGGCTGATCAGGGAATGGCACCAGCTAGCGAGCAACCAGCCTCATCCCCCAATTATCCCTCCACTGCTTCTAGTCATCATCACCCCCTGATTTCAGTGCCTTTCCTCTGCCCACTGGTACCCAGCTTGGCTGGCCTGACACCGCCCACTTGCTGGCCCTGCCCCCCACCAACCAGTCATTCCACTGTGTGGTCAATTTTCATATTAGGCTTTTATTATATAGGATATCCAGCTCTACAGGGACTCCCTGACCTATTGAAGTCTGTTATATTTCATAAATGTAACATAACAATGGAAAGATTTGGATCAAATCTAGTGGCTCAGTCAGCATCCACACCTTGATTTCTTCTTTTTTAATTTTTTTTATTGATTTTTTACAGAGAGGAAGGGAAAGGAATAGAGAGTTAGAAACATCGATGAGAGAGAAACATTGATTAGCTGCCTCCTGCACACCTTCTACTGGGGTTGTGCATGTAACCAAGAACTCAGGATATGCCCTTGACTGGAATTGAACCTGGGACCTTTCAGTCCTCAGGCTGATGCTCTATCCACTGAGCCAAACCAGTTAGGGCCACACCTTGGTTTCTAATACCATTCTTCAATAAAAGCAAGCAGGGCATATTCATGAAACAGCCAATCCCAGAGCTGCAACAGGGAAAGCAAAGTTGGAAGAATCTCACAATGCCAGAAAGTATAAAAGAGTTCAAAACCCAAAGAATGGAGACATACCGGAGATGAAGAGAGTCACCTTGAAAGAGCTCTCAGTAGCCAGAACCAAAACAATTTGAGCAACAAAATAACATAGTATCAGATTATTACCCAAAGTACAAAATAAATATTCATAAATCCCCTCATCGATAATAGCTACATAACAATTAGAGTTAATAACAATAATTGCTTACATGCAGTGTATTGCTTAATCTGTAATAGGTCATATTCTAAATATTTTGTAAATATTCATTATTTTCATCCTTATAGCTCCCTATCGGGTAGATACTATTGTTATCACCATTTTACAGATGAAGGACCCAGGTGTGTCAAGTCAAAGCAGAAATAGAAAAGGATACCATTTGTACAGCGCATTGTAGGTATTAGCATTGGTGGGATACTGGCCACCCAAGAGCTGGGGGCATTAGTGTACCCTTTCGAGGCATAACAGGAGGTTCTAATCTAATTTTCTCAATGTCCCACAGTTCTCTGCCCTAAAGCCAAAATATTGAATGCCAGCACTGTGATAATAATCGTATTAAGATTATACAAGTATACTAAGATCTGATATAGAGTCTCAGAAGTTATACAATGTTACTGAGGGGCCTAAGGAAAACGCAGTCTTTAACCTCTTAAGTAAAGAATAAGTCAAGTATCTGCTCAAGCAAGAGACCGGAACAAGCCACTTCCATGGAGAGCTCAGCAAAACCTCTCAAGCAGAACCTAGTTAACCTGAATAGGCTGTTCCCAGAATTTGAGCTGGTTGACACTTCTAGGGAAAGAAACACACAAGATAACATGCTGGCTTCTTTTTCCTTGAACTAAAACAAAATTCACAACAACATCCAGGAGTTTTCCAGGGTCAGAAAAAAACTCAAGTTTCAGTCTCCAGCCCCTGCTACCACTAATGTATGATGAGAACAAATAATAATGGCAGAGCAGGAATCAGAGAGTGGAGAGGAGATGGAATATTAGTTATAAAGCACCTACTATGTACTAATAACTGTGCCAGACACCATCCAATGTCACTTAACTGTTTTTCATAGCAACCTTTTTAGAAAAGTATTATTAATGGCGTCTCACATGAGAACCCAAGATTCAGAGAGGTGAAATAAAGTGCCTACGGTCACTCAACTAGGAAGAGATAAAGATAATATTTGAGTCCAATTGTGACTGGCTCCAAAGTCCTTGTCTCTCTGTGTAAAGCCACAACCAAGGAAAGGTCGTTAAGAGCTCCATGGGAGGCCAGTCCCTAAAGACAGAAATCCAGAAAGGACCTCACAGCTAAACAACAGAATCCAGGTCCCAAATCCCATGTTTATGAGTAGGGATCAATCTAAAACTGGAAATGAATGGCAAATTCTTCTAAGTAGCAATGGTAACATAGCAGAAATTAGCTAAACAGGGCAGTAATATGGCATCTGTCATAGAAAGCTAGATTACAGAGGCAGGCTTCCTATCCCTGAGGAAGCAGAGAAAGTTTCACTGACATACCCTTCAGCTCTTCCCTATCCTCTAACATTTATTGAGTGCTAACTATACAGGGTATTTTCCTGCTTTTTCTCATTTAATTCTCACAATAGCCCCATGAGGAAGGTACTACTATTATCTCCAGTTCTCCTAATGAGAAACCAAGAGCCAAATTGCTTTCTAAACTAATGTCAGAAAGTCAGGGTAGAACCAGGCACTCTGATACCAAAACCCAGGTTCTTAACTACTAAAAGAAAATAAACTAAGTTCAAATACTGAGATTCAAGCCATTTCATTCAGTCTATTTAGAAAGTTAAGTTTTTTGGGTTTTGTTTTTTTTGTTTTTTTGCCATTATAATACTGACTTTTGTTCTACTCTAGTAATGAATTTTTATTAGCATTAAGTTTTATGGTCATAGTTTGAATTTTAGTGTAAGGATAATTATCATACTTGGCTTGCTACTAATACTATATTGCATGTATTATCTTAGGACTGTTTTTATGATGATAATTATTATCATTACTAGAGGCCCAGTACACAGATTCATGCACAGGTGGGGTCCCTCAGTTTGGCCTGCAGGGATCGAGCCAAAACCAACTCTCTGACATCTCCCAAGTGGTCCCAGATTGCAAGAGGGTGGTTCTCAGGTGATGCACTCTTGAATCGGGCTCCCTCTTCTCTGGTTCTGGGTGTGTCACCTGAGAACCGCAGCTGCCAAGTCACCACAGCTTGGCAGCTCCTGTGTTAAGCGTCTGCCCATTGGTGGTCATTGTGCGTCAAGCTACCAGTCAGATGGTCAAACAGTCAGACGGTTGCTTAGGCTTTTATTATAGATAGATTACAATTCTATATTTTATTATTGCCACCATGTTTAGTGTTGTAATAATTAGTTCTGTGGTTTGGGTAGAAATGGGGAGAAATGACCATCATGATATAAAACCAATCTCAATGTTTTCATATGTCAGTGAAGGATGGGTAAATGTAGCACCCGTTGGCTGATGCTGCAAATTGATTTACATGACTCCTGTTCAAAAATGTTTCTCCTGTACCTTCTTATATTATAACTGCTAGGAGAGGGTATGGGGGAGAACTACATTTCCCAGAACCCTTTGCAGCTAAGCTATTATATGACTTGTAGTCTGTGAAGAGACACATCCACTCAAACCTTGGCAAGCAGAAGTGACAAGAAATAGAGTAATACTCTCATTCCATGATACCAGGCACTTCGTTCTGCATAGCTATGACTAAGATTTGACATCACAGCTAAAAAGAGGTAGACATACTTGGCAGTGGGATTTCTTCTAGATGGCTTCATATTGGAGTTGAGGGTTTCTCCTTGCTGTGTTCTTCTAAGTAGCAATGATAACTTAGCTATATAGCATCAAATCAAGTTCTCTGGCCCTCATTTAAATTTAATAAACTAATTCCTTAATATTAATGAATATAACAAATCCCTTTCCCAGAGTGAATTCTGTTATAAAATCTGGGCTAGTATATACTCTTCCATTGACTCATTTTTGAAATGGAAACAGGGATATAGGGGTTATTGAGTTTGAACTACTTCCAATGTGTGAGACCATTTTTAAATTAATGTTGACATTCTGCCTCCTTTTTATCTCTTCTAGGGAAGGAGAATTCATTTTGCTACTCAAAATCCCTTGCAGTTCATGATGCTTTCATCTGGCATTCCCTAAGGTATCTTCCATAGAAAAAGTTTTACATACACACTTTTAGAATTCTGTGGTTGAATTAATTTGGGGAATAAGTGCCAGACTAAATAAAGTTACAGAGATTTCTCTAATGTAGAATTCCTCAGAGCTTTTCATATACTAGTGTCCATAGTTAATCTTCAAAAAGTAGATTAAATTGTGCAATTATTTGTCAAAATCTAACCCAGTATTTCTTTTGTGTGGTGGATCTCCCAGACTAACTGTTATGAGATATCTTTTATGGTACTTGCCTTAAATTAAAGGATTATATGAAGAATGGTAATTTCAGGCTTCAAGATAGACTAGTGAATAGGTTCTTTGAAAACCAAAGGTCTCTGGTCCCCTTAGATAACATGACAGGAAAAGCCATCAACTCCCCAAACTTGAGATCAGTCCTGTTTTCCAATAGCCCTGAGTCAATTTTTAATTACCTGACACTTCTTTAAAATAAGATTAGTAGTACCTGCTCTGCCAACCTCACAGGGTGTGGCAGCATGGACAATTGCTGCTAAGTTGGCTCTTAAAGAAGAAAGACGTCTGCTTTTACCTCTGTTATGATGTTCCAGGTATCTACTGCTGCATCAAAAATTACCCTGAAACTTAGTGTTACAAAAATAGTACGTAGCACCAATGGACACAGACAACAGGGGGTGAGGGCATGAGTGGTGGGGTGGGTAATGGGGGGATGAGAACACATATGTAATACGTTAATCAATAAAGAAATTAAAATGCAAAAAAATAGTACATAGCATTTTCATATACCCATCACCCAGAGTCTCCTAAGGTTAACTTCTTACACAACCTTAATACAGCTAAGAAATTAACATGCTACAATATCATGAACTAAGCTACAGACACTATTACATTTCACCAGTTGATCTACTAATGATCTTTTCCTATCTCAAGATTCTATCCAGGGCCCCCATTGTATTCAGTTGTTATTTCTCCCTTAGTCTTTTCCAATCTGTAACAATTCATCTGCCTCATCTTTCAGGATCTTAACACTTTTGACTGACCAGTTATTTTGTAGAATGTAACTCAGTTTGGTTCTTTTTGATGTTTTCTCATAATCCGCATGCGGTTATGGTCATACTACTGACATGAGGTTGGATTTCTATGAGAGGCAGCTGCCTGTCTTCTTAAAACCTGCAGAACACCACTTCGTCTATATTCTGTTGGTCAAAGCACAGCATAGCGCCAGCCCAGATTCAAGGAGAGGGCCAACAGATCTCACCTCTCATGTGAGAAGCAGTCTGACCTACAGGAATGCAGTAATAGATGGTAGTCATCTTGGAAGAGCACCTATCACACCTGAGTTTTCAAAAATGCTTTAAAAATTCACTTACTAAAACCATGAAACCTCTGAATCTGCCAGTATCACACTGAACATTTTTAATTACTTGACATGTCTTTAAAATAGGACTAATAGTATCTGCTCTGCCGACCTCACAGAGCCAGGGCGTGTCAGCATGGACAGTTGCCACTAAGGTGGCTCTTAAAGAGGAAAGACTGCTGGGAGGAGTATCGTTAGCCAAGAGTTTCCAGCTGCTGCTCTGGGGGCAGCTGGGATAGCATTCATGCCAGGGCCTCCCCCTCCCCAGGCTGCTCCCAGCTAGTGAGTGAACTGGAAGCAGACCATTTCTGCTTGTCCCAGGATCCCTCTGAGGAGCACTGATCCCAGCAGCCCATAGAGCAGTGGTTCTCAACCTGTGGGTCGCGACCCCTTTGGGAATCAAACGACCCTTTCACAGGGGTCTCCTAAGACCATCGGAAAACACATATTTCCCATGGTCTTAGGAACCAACAGACCGCTCCTCGGTGTAACAAAGTGTAGCAATGTAGTTTACTGTTGTTATATGAAGACTGTTGCCCATGCTACACCACGATTCAAGACAAAATTGCATTTATTTGTAATTAGAAGTAAATATTTCACAATATATAATTACATATTGTTTTTGTGATTAATCACTGTGCTTTATTTATGTTCAATTTGTAACAATGAAAATACATCCTGCATATCAGATATTTACATTACAATTCATAACAGTAGCAAAATTACAGTTATGAAGTAACAACGGAAATAATTTTATGGTTGGGGGTCACCACCACATGAGGAGCTGTCTTAAAGGGTTGCGGCATCAGGAAGGTTGAGAACCACTGCCATAGAGACTTGCTCACAGCTACCCTACCACCTGAGGCTCATCCCACTGAGTCTCCTTCTTCCTCTCAACCAGTCATGGCTCTCAGACCTGCACTGGACTCGAAGGTCCTCCCTGCCTGCTCCTGCTCCCTCTCCCCTTTCCTTTACTTTTCCCAGGCATTTCCTTCAATAAATCTCTCACACTTTTAATTGTATCTAAGCATCTGCTTTTAGGAAGGCCGGACCTGACACAGGATGCTGTGACAATCAAATGAGATGTTTACACAGTCTATAAACATCCTTCAAACACAACATTAGGAGGAGCAGGTATTAGATATTACCACTTTTTAAAAATTCAGGGAAATTGTTTTATGCAATTCAATAGTTTCAATAGTCTTTTGGAACGTATTGCATTGCTCCCTTGTTTATTAATTAATATTGATGCTTCATTCAAAGAATATAATATTCTTAATGATAATGCTCAGCAAAAAAGCATACGTTATATTTAGTAAGTGATAGTACAAGAAGGCATTTAAATTGGTACTGAATGGAGAGATTTTAATCCACAAGAGAATTTCATTTTTAAAGGAATAAGTTTCAGTTATCTGGAATATTAATTCATTTAGAGTGAAAGTTGAGGCATCTTTCTACACCCCCCCCTTTTGTGGAAATTGGGAGGAAGGGGAGCTGGCTACCCTGGATAAATGATTTTTCATGGCTGCAGCCCCCACTGAGAGCTTCCAACTTAATGAGGATCATTCCTTCTGTTTCTAGAACAAAACCCCCCAGAGCAGGGATCCTCCACAGCCTGCCTCTTCCCTGGAACCGCCACATTTGTTTGGCTCCCACGCAATCTATTCTGCACTCAACAACAAGGGTCATTCCTCTGCTTAATATCCTTATTAGCTTAACTCACATTTTATGATCAAATCGAAACACCTTAATAAGATATCTGATCTGACCACAAGCTACCACTTGCCCACCTCACCCTGCTACACACACACACACACACACACACACACACACACACACACCCTCCATTCTTGGAGATTCACGTGTGTGTTTTTTATGTCATCACATTTGAAAATTGTTGTAGAGCAGGCAACACTTGTTAACTAATTGTTTTGGCCTTGCATGCACAAACATGAAAAGCACCACATTCAAAACTGTCAGGATGGGTGTTAGCTTGTAAGAAAATCCCAGAAACAACAGTGGACCCTTTTAAACCTTAAGTACCAAAGGTTGTGGGGAAGTGGAGGGGCAGGTGGTGAATCAGAGGCGTTTAGCAACATTTCCCAAGTGGGAATCAAAAGAGAACTAATTCCACAGACAAACCCACCTCAAGAGCACAGCCCTAGTGACTTAGTTCGTCCATGAATGCTTTTAAGAAGTGCTGTGTCACCAAGCACTTTTAGCAAGAGCTCCTGACTGTGTCATGTGGAAGAGCCTGAGGTCAATGCCTCTGAATCAAAAATGCCTTTCAGAAGGACCTGACTCTCAAAATGAGGTTATTTTGCTACATTTGATAGAGTGCTGCTATCGGGTAAATATATGTCCAAATGAGAATTTTTAAAAAGGCTCTTTCTAAAAGCATTATAATGCTAAGTCGGTGGTTAGCAAATTCATTAGTCAACAGAAGGGCAAACCGCAGTTCGAGAGCCGCATGTGGCTCTCGAGCCGCAGTTTGCCGGCCACTGCTTTAAGTGATTAGAAAACCATATGCTCTAGCTGGACTGGCATTTTTCCCCTTAGGGACACATTAGAACGAATGATGTCACATAGAACATGAAATATGGCAGAAGCACATTGCCCATTGCTTTCTCCAACCGCTCGGCTTGCATGTGTTCTGCTTGCCCTCCCCTCCTACAATATTTCTCTCTCTTCGCCTGGTTAATTCCCACCCATCCTCTGGGGTTTGGCATAATTATCACTTCCAAGAAGTCTTCCTTAACCTCCCCACCACCTCCTCAGACTGAGTTACCCCCGCTGTGTACCTGCACAGGGCCCAATACCTCAGCTCTCCTTACAATTATCACCCTTCTCTCTAACGGCTCATATAATTTTCTGTCTCCCCCATAGGCTCTAAACTCCTTAAAAACAGGGAATTCCTCTCTCTTGCTTACGTTGTGCTTGGCACAGTTGGCACTCAATAACTAGTCATTCAGTAATAAATAAGCTAGGACAGCCCTAGCAGGTTTGGTCCAGTGGATAGAACATTGGTCTGTGGACTGAAGGGTCCCGGGTTCGATTCTGATCAAGGGCACTTACCCAGGTTGAGAGCTCAATCCGCATTGGGGGCATGCAGGAGGCAGCTGATCAATGATTCTCTCATCATTGATGTTTCCATCTCTCTCTCTCAATAAAAATACATTTAAAAATAATAATAAGTTAAGCACACAAGTGTCTCCGTTGAATAGCATATAAGACATTCATTCAGTTTTGATGGTGAGGCAATAAGCATTTTCATCTTGCAGATGAGAAAACTGAGGCACAGAGAGTAAGAAGCTAGTTAGTGATAAACACAAAACTAAAGGTCTTGAGGTCTCATGTCATAGTAATGATACCTGATATTTATTGGGCATTTCTCATGTGCTTGGCACTGTTTAGACTTCTGCATATGTATAATCTCACTTAATCCTCACAACAATTGCATTGGGTGTGTGTTATTAGCATTGCCACTTGGTGAAATGGGAAGCTGGCATGCAAAGAGGTAACACTTCCTAAGATAACAGAGCAAATAAGTGGCACAGCTGAGACACAAACCTAGGTCGATTCCTGAAGCTGCACCCTCAACCACAGCATTGAAGATTCTGGTAAACTGAGTCAGAATACTTAGCAATAGTAAATACCATTAGTTACTAGCAGATCACATCTTAAGAATGTGTTTTCAAGCTGATCCAAGACAAACAGCTTTATTTCAGTGGACATTCACACACAAAATAAATCTGCTACAGTTGAAAAGGCACTCTACTACGAGTTAGAAGTCCTTGGTTCTACAGGTCACACGTGAAGTGGCTGCAGAATCCTGGGTAAATCACCTTCTCTGGGACTCAGTTCAACCAGAGGACTTGTAAGCATGCATAACCAATGGGCATAGGCAGTGGGGAGGTGGGAGCAGCCGGGGAGAGGTCAATGGAGGGGAAAAGGAGACTTACGTAATACTTTAATCAATAAAGAATTTAAATTAAAATAAAATAAGTGAGGTGATGCAAGCATTCTCACAAGTTTCTGATAGGGTCTGTCACTTTATCTCAAAGCAATTCACCGGTTCACCGAGTGGGAGTAACCACCAGTGAATCCTGTGCCAAATACTGAATTCAAGGATGTCACTTAAACTCCAGTGTTGGTTCTACAAAAGTCAAATAATGTTTGGCAAGGTGAAGGGCTCTTGATCCTTCACATGAAAGCGTAGGTATTCAAATTCCAGCCATGGACTTTTTTCTTTCTCTCTCTCTCTCTCCTGCTATTGACCGTGTTTGCCTCGGTGGGGAGAGGGAAGCCCGGACTTGTGTTGACAGAGTTTGACTGTTGGGGAAAAGTACATACCTGGAGGGAGAACAGCGTTTAACAAGAAACACAGCATCAGTCTCCACCTGACTCATTCCACGCTGGGCCTCCCTCCACCTCTGCTTTGTTCCAACATTAGATCAGAGGCTCATGTGGAGGCTTGCTGAAGTCAAATGCTATCAAAAACTCCAGCCCAGCTATGCTGGGGCGGAAAACAAGATTCCCGCCAGATGCATGGGAGAGCCAAGGCTACTGAGAAGAGCTGGAGACACATACCAGGGCTCCGGGGAGTAACCGGGCCTCACTCTTCGGGGTCACAGGGCTGCCGAAGCTATTCATGTGTATCCAAAGCTTTGGGGAATGTTTTTCTAGTAGGCCCATTTTCTTTTCTGGGCTACGTAAGAAGTGAAAGGTCGTAATATGTCATCCCCTGGCTATGCCACTCAAGCTGTGTTCCTCTTCCAAGGCAGTCTGCATCTTCAGGCTGCATGCTTGCACTTTGAGCTATATAAATTTGAGTGAATTGCTCCATCTCTGAAAGGTTAAGTTCCTTCATCCATAAAATGAAAATGATAATGCCCACACTTGAGGATTAAATGAGATAACAAGTACGTCTATGTCCAGTATGTTTAAAAGAGGGAGCTCTGCCCTAGCAGGTTTGGCTCAGTGGGTAGAGCCTCAGCTTGGGCTGGATTCCAGTCAAGGGCACATGCCACGGTTGCAGGCTCCATCCCCAGTATGGGGCATGCAGGAGGCAGCTGATCAATGATTCTCTCTCATCACTAATGTTTCTATCTCTCTTTCCCTCTCCCTTCTTTTCTGAAACCAATAAAACATATCTCTTAAAAAAAAAAAAAGAGGGAGAGCTCTTTTATAATTCTTTTCATGAAGGGTACCCCAAGGTCTATCTTTCTTTTTTAAATATATTTTATTGATTTTTTACAGAGAGGAAGGGAGAGAGATAGAAAGTCAGAAACATCGATGAGAGAGACATCGATCAGCTGCCCCCTGCACGCTCCACTGTGGAGATGTGCCCGCAAGCAAGGTACATGCCCCCAATCGGAATCGAACCCGGGATATTTCAGTCCGCAAGCTGACGATCTATCCACTGAGCCAAACCGGTCTCGGCATATCATTTTTAAATCCTCTAAATTCCACCAAATATGTGGAGGAAGCTCTTCTATTAAAAGTGTTTCTAGAAAATTGTTTTTCTGCGGCTTAGAACAATTCTTCACACGTTGAAAATGAAAAAATATATATTAAAAGGTGAGAGAGAGGTAAATTGCATTCCCAGCTTAGTATGTATTCATTCAACAAACATGTAAAAGCACCAGACTTATAGAATAATATTGCTTCCTTTTTAAAGAACTTCTGACTTAAAACATTTTTCTCAACATGTATTCATTCAGTTAATTCTTCAGTATATTTTGTGAAGACTGACAAGGATCCCTACTCATCTATTAGAGGTGGGAGCTAAAATCATAAAAAAAGTAGCTGAATGAATATCAGACAGACCTGGGTTAGTGACCTAGGTCTGATACCTGCTGTGTATCTCCATTAGTAAGTTACCTTTTTGTATCTAATTTGCCTCATCTGTGAAATGGGAATATCATAGAGCTATTATGAGGATTAAATGAAGTAGTATACATGAGGTACTTACTACATATACTGTCTAACACACAACTTAACATACTATCAGTTGGTGATTTCATGATTATTATTACAGTTTTAATTAAGGTCATATAGCTGAAATAGCAGACTCTATTGTTTGCTGACTGATAGTTTTCAAACATTTCAAAACAATGAAATCCATCTTTAAGAAAACAATGTATGTAACATGCCAAAGTCACTCTTGTTAGAGTTGGAGAGAGGGGCCTGAAGTGCCTTCTGTCCGTCCCCTCTTCCTTCCACTACAGACAAATGTCTCCCCATTACCCACCTCCTCTCCCCTCCGCACCCACCTCCCACCAGCTATTCATTACTATCAGGCCTGCTACTTGCAGTCACCACTGCCTGAGGTCACCAGGGACTCGATCTCAAACAGTTAAGAGGACACTTGGGTGGCAATGTTTCTGTTTGTCTTGCTCCTCCTCCTGTTATGCTGCCCTGCTCCTCATTTCCTGCTCCTTTGACCATCCACCTTTTTTTGGCCTATGACCTTCATCAGTTTTACCAGGAAACATTTTCTGACTGTTTCCTAGCCTGGGAACCAGAACTGGTGTCCTCCTAGTCCATGGAGGTTCAGTAACTCTCCTTCCCTTCCTCCCGCCTATAGAAGAAGGGATGTTTCCACCCTTTCCTCATGCCAGGAAAACTTCTGCCAGCCCTTCCTAGCTCTCTCCCTTACCTTCAAGGGAGGAAAAGTTACTAATCTGATGGCTAAAAATTCCAGATCATTTTCCTGCCACGTTTTCTTTGGAGTCAGATTACTGTGTGCTAAAGGTACGAAACCCATCTATCCCTTTTCCTTCTCCTTGTGGCTAGGAGTTCATATGCAGGCAGACCAACTGTATCTCCATGCACATGCCCAAGTGTCTGGACCTTCTCTTTCTGTATAATTGAGCTGGTCAGTAGGATTCAAAGTCAAATTTTTGAGACTTGCAATCCTACTTAGTCTTCAAGCTTTTCCCCTAGTCTTCAGCATTTTCCCCAGAACTCTACAGTGCAGGTTGTTGGGTTCTCCTAGGACTAATTTGATTCCCATTTAGCCATTGCTCCTTGACTCTACTTACATTGAAAATCAATTAGAAGGAAGAGTATCTGGTGGAGAAGGTCTAAGCTTTCCCACATTTCTGGACATAGAATCATTAAAAATTCCATCTTGATTCCTAAGTCCTCCTTTAAGCTGGCCTTTTCCTCTGCTCCCAGCCTGTCCCAGGTCCCTCACACAACAGTTACCCCCTGGTGATAAGAACATTGCTTCTTTCTAATCCTACTGTCCTTCAAGACACTCCACACATTCCTCCTCTACCTGAGGCATTCCATTATCCCTCTCTTCTAAGTTCTCCCTCCTCTGCCCATATAGCACTTCATTTTTCATTCAGTCATAGCACTTACTTCATTCTACCTCATGTTCCAAAAGTTGTTTACAACAGGTCTGTTTTTCCAACATTACTGGAAGCAACTCAAAGCA
Source organism: Lasiurus cinereus (assembly GCA_011751065.1). Classification (NCBI taxonomy): domain Eukaryota; kingdom Metazoa; phylum Chordata; class Mammalia; order Chiroptera; family Vespertilionidae; genus Lasiurus; species Lasiurus cinereus. Next base: position 20,614,055 of record JAAGEH010000043.1, on the reverse strand, counting down.
GGGAGCGTTTTAGTCACTGCTGATGTCCCTCAGCATCTACCAACATCATGCCATGCAAAACACAGATGCCCAATAAATATACTGTAGATTGGGAGCCCAACAAATCTGGTCAGAAAATTATATATGTAATATGTCATTAATATAATACATATATTATGTTATATGGTGCATCTGATATTTGCAAAGAAATATATATATATATTCAGGTTAAACTGTTACAAAGAACCCAGTGTTAGAAACCCTAGTAACATTAAACATCTTGTGGGCCTTCTGAAACATGAATGGAAAATATTTTCCCAGCAACAGGAAGAAACTCATCAAACCAACCATCATCTTTGGCCTGCCTGTGAGTCCACTTGTTTTCCTGTTTTCCTCTCACTTTTAATTATGAAACAAGCTGCCACATGTGTTTCCTTTTTCTGCTCCTGGAACCCGCTGTCAGTGAGCTTTGAGTGTTGGTCCAAACACTGGCGCAGGAGCTGCTCAGCCCGGCTGGGCCTTGGTTTCAAAAACATGTGAGGGATTCCAACACCTGAGGCCAACCGTCAGACTTCATCGTGCGCCTCCACTTCTCTCAGGAGGCCTGGGGCGGCTTCTAGGAGACAGTGGGAAGAGAACTAAATGTTATGACTGCAGATTTCCTTCAAGTTTTAACTCTTGTCACTTGCATCTTATATCACCTTGTGTGGGCTGCTTAACCTCTCTGAACCTCAGTTTCTTCATCTGTACATTGGGACTGGTGAGATTCAAATGAGTTCTGAAAAAGCCAGTGCAGACATATAGTACAACCTCTGATTCTCTGGAAAATAAGGTGCCATCATTCTCACACATCAAACAATTTTGTCCGCTAAAGGGATGAATGTGTCACTTTCAGAAAGAAATTGCCACCTGGCCAGCATAGCTCAGTGGTTGAGTACCTGTGAAGTAGGAGGTCATGGTTCAATTCCTGGTCAGGGCTCGATCCCCAGTGTGGGGCATGCAGGAGGCAGCTGATCAATTCTCTCTCATCATTGACGTTTCTATCTCTCTCTCCCTCTCCTTTCCTCTCTGAAACCAATAAAAATATTTTTTAAATAATAATAAATAAATAAAAAGAAATTGTCATGGTCCAGTTTAAGGTGATGGATAAGTAATCACTACTCAAAGGCAGTTAAATGGAAAAGGTCACCTACTGTCCCCTCTGGAGACTCACCAAAACGTAAGGGCTCAGTGGTTGTAAAAAGGGAGCTGCTTTCTTCTCCAAGACTCTCTCCCACCATCGGGTGGACTCTAAGGAGAGCAACTCCAGGCAGAAAGAAGCCCAACCTCTCGGTGCCTCCGGAGAGACTGGCTTGTTGCTGTTGGCTTCCCCTGCCAACGATGTGCTGTCAGGTTCAGTTAAGGAGGCCCGAACAATGAGGCTGTGTTACTGCCCGACTTTTCTTCATGTGCCATATGCAGGCAGGTCTGCAGAGCCAGCCGCCAACAGCTGTGTTTACAACTTCCCATCGCCCTCACTAATTAATGAATCCTGGGCTTGTTTCTCACCCTCAATAGACGTCTGCAGTGTGGGATGGTGGCAGGTTATCCCTGCAGGACAGCTGCACAGCATCTGGGCCCTGGGCTTCGTTGGGGGCCGTGCAGGGAATGACGTGGGGATGGTAAAACGGTGACCGGCATATACAGGGCGAGCTTTATGCTCGAGGTTTCTTCCATCCTCTAAACTCTAATCAAATTCCAAGAGGCTCTCCGTTTGTTTCCATATGTTGAAGACATTGGCTCCCAAATTACAAATGGACAGTGCATTTCAGAGCAAATGCCACGTGAAGGGTTTCTGAAGATGTAAACTAAAATTATAGCCACTGAAATATTAATTGCTCCCTGCCTTGTAAGATGTCTCGGTAACCGTGATCAGAGGGGTAAAGAAGCAGCCACCGGATCCCATGGCAACTCCAAGGGAGTAGAGAAGCCTGACTCTTCTACAAACTCCTGCTTCGTAACAGTTGCCATCCTCAGAAAGCCCTAAACTGGGAAGCAGAGCAACTGAACTTGCAAATGGCCTCAGCCTTCACAGTTTTAGTCTCTAAAAACAAAAATGTCTATTTGTGTGATTAGCATGGCAAATAGATCATATCCTCAAACCAGGATAAAAGTGTGGCTGGAGTCAAACAGAAACAATGCGATGGAACAGAATCACCATCAAAATGCTCTTGAAGTTTTGGAAGATTACGTGGGTAGTAAAAAAAATTTTTTTTTTTTAGAAGATTGATTTTCCCTGTCTTTTAGAATGCAATCGGTGGAAGGAAGTCTTTGTGATTAGCTGATAAGAAAAACATCGATAATACCAGATGCTAGTGAACATAATTAGTACAGTACTCAGTTTTACAATCTAATTTCTGGCTCTATCCCCAGACAGCTATGTAACCTTTAACCACTCTCCTCCCTGTCTAGTCTTCATTTTTTCTTTAATATATTTTTATTGATTTCAAAGAGGAAGGGAGAGCAAGAGAGAGAGATATCAATGATGAGAGAGAATCACCAATTGGCTGCCTTCTGTATGCTCCCTACTGGGGATCGAGCCTGAAACCCCTGGCATGTGCCCTTGACTGGAATCAAACCTGAGACTCTTCAGTTCACAGGCAGATGCTCTATCCACTGAGCCAAACTAGCAAGGGCTGGTCTTCATTTTTGTCATCTGCAAAATAACAGAAACATTCCTAGGGCCACTGACGCCTAAAAGGGAGGATGGGAACCGGATTTGCAAGCATGAAGGAGGGTATGATGGTGAACATTACATTGTAGTACTTATTGTTTTTATTGTTGTACTTATTGTTTTTTATTGTTTTCCTCCTTAAAGTGATCCTTTAGAGCCCTTTGTTTCAAAATATTTTTTTTAAAAGAATTAAGTTCATTCCATTTTGTAACATTTGGTGGGATGGAGCAGGTATGTTCATAATGGCTTCACCCAAAATGTGATTCACAAAGACAGTTAAGGACTAGCATTCTTTAAAAATATTATTCATTTTTAAATATTAGTAAAAATAAAAGTAAAGAAAATGTTAGCCAATAAAGCAAGTATGAATAATCATTTAAGGAAGTACATCAAATTTTCCAAGTGACAATTTAACTCAAGACATCATCAGATTGAGTGTGCAGGGAGTAAACTCGGTACATGGTGTCACTTATAAAAACATAAACAAGAAGATATTGACATATTATTCTTAGAACAACTTAGACTCTCAGCATTGATGTGAGAAATCACCATTTCTCTGTGGAGACATGGAATTTTCCTATACAGTATTTTCTTGACAGCTGGGAAACAAAGGGAAAAAATGCTATTAAAACTCAGTTTACGAAAGACATTTTGCTGCGTGAAAGAAGCCAGTCTCAAAAAGTTACAGACGGTATGGTTTCAATTACATGATATTCTCAAAAAGACAAAAACTACAGTGACAGAAAATAGATCAGTGATCGCCAGGGGTTTAGGATGGGGGCAGGGTGTACCCACAGAGGGACAGCATAAGAGAGTATTTCTGTGTTTCATCCTCACTGTAATTGCGGTTCACAAATCCATACATGTGTTCAGGGGACTATTCATCATAAACCAGTCAATTTTACCATATTGTCATTTAAAAATAAAATTACTAAAAGAGAAAAAATAACCACATTCCTATGTCATAGGCAGCAGTTCTGCTGCAGGCCTAATGCTCTGAAATATCACAGCCATGTTTGTAAACAAACTTTACACAACACTTTCCTAACTTTGATAGGCACACAAGTCACTTCAGGCTGAAAGATGCTCCTTCAATAAGCCTGGAAGGGAGCCTGAGTTTCTGCATTTCTATAGAGTTACCACGTGTCGCCCTTCTTCTGTGCCTGCAGACAGCCCTCCAGAATGTATGGGCAGAATTCATTTGTTTGCCCACTGTCCTCATCCCTCACTCATAACAGAGATAACTAATTGCTCAAACACAGTTTTCTTCCTGAGCCCAGATACAACCACTAGAGAGAGTGCAATAGAGAGCAGATGCTACTCTCTCTGTAGGAGTGATTTATGAAATGAAACCTACTGGTCACCTTGACCTAAAAACGCTGATGTAAGTCCCATCTTTTAACATTACAAAGAAATCCCCGTGGAAACCTCACTTTTCTCAGGTCTTTCTGTCCTGGCTCCAAAATTCTGTATCCCAGAAAAATGAGCCAGTTAATGACAGACATTTCTTTCCTTCTAGTAATATTAAGCAAGGTTGTCTTTCCCAGTAAGCTGCAAATAGCTTGAGGGCAGGGACATATCATCTACTTTTAGTCACTTTCTTAATATCATTGAGCCTCAATTTCATCTACAAGATAAGGATAATGATACTATCTGATAAGGTTGTTGTGAGAAGTAATAAGAAATAAGTAGGAAGCACTTAGAATAGTACTGTACAAAGACTAAGACAATGATTGATAATTGTTATTATTCCCCAACAATGCAATGCCATGCACATGGCAAATGCCCAAAAAAATACTGCTATGGGGAAAGCCAAGAGACAGGGTGGAGCAAGCCCTGAATTGGGAGCCAGCAGGTGGAGATCACAATATCCTGTCCCTTTACCTCATTGAACCTTTATGTCTTAGGTATTTCATTTTAGCTCTGACATTCTATGTATTGATAACATTACATAACACTCCTGCACAACACTGCGGCACTTTTTAATATATATAGAATCCTAAGTACAGTATCCAGCTAAGTGCAAAAATATATATATTTATATAATCCTTCCAAAATCTAGTTTAGGCAACTATTAAGTTCTCTATGTTCACCTGAGTTATTTGTTTCCTGCCACTGGAGGGCGTGCAGTGCTTGGTTGTAAAATATCCTTCTGGCCTTTAGTTCTCTTGCTTACAACTTCAACTTCCATTCAACTGAGCTGGAAGTAGAGAATCAAAGAAATTACCTCCCCCAATTACCAGACTTAGCAGAGGAGGTGCAGCCCTGAGAGATTATGTGAGTTGGCAAAGTCAACAAAGAGAAAAGTCAAAGTTCCTTTGTCTTTTTCACAAATCTCCGGCAAAAGCTAGATTCTGGTTCTTTTGAATGTGGCCTAGAATGTTGAATGGGCATAGCTCCCAGATGGGTAGAATCCATTCAGTGGGCTCTAGAAGAACTGCTTCACTCTTGATCTGGGAAATGAATGGCACAGAAGGTGGAAGAAAAAGTGCTTTCTACCCCATGAGTTTTTAAAGAACAGCAGGAGAAATGGGGTATCATGGAAATAAGGCATAAATCCCATCCTTTAAAGAGCCCCCAAACAAATTAGGGTGACTAATAGAATGGGAGGGGAGGGACACAAAGGATGACAAACTTGGACAGAACTTCGGAAATCAAGTCTCAGTAATATAGACTTCTCTTTTGCTCCATGTGACCAATGGACTAAAGTTCTATGTTGAAAATAACTGGGAGTCCTCTTCCCACTTTGGAGAGCATGCGTGTTGTGATCAGTTACTCATGTCACTTATGTCAGCCATGGTCACAGAATACAGGAAAATAGGCACACTTACCAACTCTAACTTCCAGTTCAGCCTCCCCACCCCCTTTTCTTTTTCAGTTAGGGAAGCTAAGACACAGAATGAAAAGGACCTGGTCAAAGTCACTGAGCTAAGTGACAAGAGGTAAGTTGTCAAAGTGTTATAACCTGAGGCAGATCAACCCAGGGCTGCAAAGTGGGTAGAGGAGGAGCATGCATGGGCTTTCTCTTCTGAAGGGCTGACTGGTTCTCCTGGCTCAGAGAAGTGTTTATGGCATACTTTGAACCAACTTATATTGTCATTTGAAAAAATCCTATGATATTTTTTCCTTTCTTTTTTATTGTTTTCTTGTACAACTGTAGCTATATGCAGAGGAATGTATTAACAGACAAGAGTAATAGAACATAAAATAAACACCCATCATCCACCCTTTAATGAAATCTATGAGCTAGAAGCTACTTGTGTGCCCCTCCCTGTTGTCACCACTCCATCTCCCTGCCAAGAGGTGTCCACTCTCTTTAATTTTGTCTTTTCCCCCCATTCCCTTGGTATCTCTTTTGAGCTTCACTACTTATGTAAATATTCTTAGACTGGGCATTTTTTTGTTTTTGTTTCACCTGTTTTTAAATGTATATAAATGGAATCATCAGTGTATGTATGCATATGTACCTATGTGTAATTGAAACCAGACAATGGGTCTGGACTGCCTGTCACTGCTTGAGCCAATTAAGCAGAGACAGGGTTGAATCATATATGAGCGTTTATTCCAATAATGCTGGCAGTATGGGAGAGCAGCAGGTCATCCGCAAAAATCTGCTCTGCAACCCCCAAAAGCCAGCTGCTTATATCAGGTAAAACAGAGATTACATGGGGAAATAGGAATCACAGGAAAGGGAAGTAAGCAATGCAGACTAGGGTGAGACTTCATTGTTTGGGCTATAAGGCTGTTAATCTTTCCATGATAACAGGCAGTTCTTGAATGGAAATGGACTGCATTCCAAGGTTGACTTCCCAGGTCCGAAGTTGACTGCCTGGTCCATGGCTGACTCCCAGGTCCTAGGGGCATACCACTTCCAGCCAGGTTAGACTGTCCTTCCTTTAATCAGAACAAGGCAATCACGGTTAACAGAGCATGATTAATATTTTGTATACTAGTAACTATAGTTAGTCCTCAGTATTCTATTGTTGACCCTAACATAATAATGTATGCAGCTCTGAGTCATGGAAAAGTTATTTAAATTTTCTGACCCTCAGTTTTCTCAAATATAAAAGTGGATGCTAAAAATCAAGGTTGCAATAAGTCTACATAAAGCATTTAGAATAGTAAGCCCTTAAGTTGATATTTATTATCAGCAAATGGGGAGGAGGGATTCACAAATAAATTTACCTCTCATATTTCACCTCACTTTCTCCCAAACCAAGATTACCTCACTTTGCTATTATCAATTGTTAAGATTTCTGGCTCTTAGACACTGTATAATTTCATCTTCGTAAGGACACCTCTGTATTCTCCAAAAAAGGCATTACAAGGTTGGGCAGTGGTTTAGGTGATCCTGTTCATGCTACCGTGGCCAAGCTTTGGTGCTTTGTAAAATTCCTCTTTCTGGAAACAAATGCTTTGAAAACAGTATATTGTTATCTCAAGGCCTGGCCTCTGGGTTTTAGATAAGCGGAGATTTCCCATCAGTCTTCTCCCCTGCTCATGGTAAACATCATTTCTCTGAGTAGGCCTTGTCTCCCTTTTAAGGATCCAAACAAGTCAAATATTCAGACAAAAGGCTCCTGACGCTGCCATGAAGAAGGATGTCCCTGGAAGGGGTTTTTCATGTTCCACCAGATTTGAAGGCCAAAGGGTCAGGTTGGGCAACTCAGGTCCTCCATCAATAATCCATTCAGGACAGGATCATCAATTCCCTTCATTTCAACCAAGACCTATGATCACTCTGCTGGAAGCTGAGCCAATGGCCCTGGATAATCTAACATTCCTTCTCTTTCCAGGTTCACCTCAAATAGAACATCAGGGGCCTATCCAAAACCAGTAAGGTTTAAAGAAAGTTGGGAAGTTTCCAGCTGTGCATAGAAAACACCTGCACAGCATAGGAGATAAAAATGCTGGGGAGAGGTAAGTCTCCAGGAAAATGTATTAAACATTTTTAAGGGGTCAAATGTCTAAAGCAAGAGACCAGAGAAGAGAATCATATGGCTATTCCTTTAAATTCCATAATTAACTGACACTGCAAATCTGAGTAAATGAATTAGTTATAAAATAACAGAATGTAAAAAAACAACCCTTTCTTTTAATAAGACATTGTAAGCTATCTCTGAGCCTCCTGGTGGTCTTCCTTCATTGTGCCTGTTTACTTCCTTTTGTTTGTATCTTGGAAAAATGCCTTCTGGAGTTTTAAGTAGAATATGAATCATCATTCATGAAATAAAACACATTTAAAAACTCAAGAAAGAAATAGAATGACCCATTTCTGCAAAAAAAGAGATTTATGATAGCAGATTATAGGTCATTGATCAAACACAATGATAACTATTTCAGAAATTCCTGAATATAGTGATTGTCATTCCTGTTTCATTAGTATTAATTTTTAAACAGGAGAGTCAATAAAACTCCTGGTCAATGTGTAAGACATTATAAGACCAATTAGTAAAAATTATCTGTACCAGAAGTGTCATTGAGAAACGAGAAACCTGGTTTCAGTTATTAAAGGGGGAAATGACACAAAACAAGAGTGGCTAGAGCTCAGGAGAATTGGAAACAGATATGTTTAAGGAAAGCCAGTTGTCAACTGCACAGCAACATTGCTCTGGCACATACTTGAGGCTCATTCTGTTCTGGTGAAAATGTGAGAGATGTGACCTCTGTCCTGACAACAGATTACTGGTTCACTGAGTCTTGTGTGTGGGTTGCAATTTATGTTAAATTAATCTAAAGAGGAATAATAAAGGTTTGTGTGTGTTAAGCATTTTCTTTTAACCTGCTTCAGAAAAAAAAAACAACATTTGGAAAACTATGCTCAAGTTCTCAATTTTTCTTCTTTTTTTTTTCACCTCTTACCCTGCTCTCTTTCATTTGATTTGCCCTTTCTTCATTAATATCCATATTTTTAACTTGTTAGATTTTTCAAATATAGCACTCTCTGAAGAACTAACTGTAGTGCTGAATTCTCTTCAATGAGATGCCATGCATAATATTTAATTTCCTAAAACATAAGGCCAGACTATTATTATTGAATTTAACATTTTAAGCTGATGAATTTGAAATGCAAATAGAAAAATGCTTTTATTTTTTAAAAAAAAAAGCTAAATTTGTAATTTTTTCCAAAATCAATATCCATTATTTTGTCCCAATGTAAAAAAAAAGAAAAGAAAAGAAAAATGCTTTTAAGGGAGTTATTAACCTTATTATTCTTAAGCTTCCCAAAGTTTCCACATGAACATCAGCACAATAAGTAAAACCTTCTCTTTCCCCAACTTTTAATTTTAAGAAGTAAGCAATGCAGACACACAAACAACCATGTACTTTCGCAACCCTCTCTTCCCAAAAGAAGCAGAAACAGAAGAATTACAAGGGGAGAAGGGCTAAGATGAAATGGAACTTGATGATTTTCAAAACATCAAAATGTACTCATAACATTTCCTTTCTCTACAGCTTTCATGTCTGTCCACAAACAGCCCATGCCCTTAGAGAGAAATTCACAGAGTCCCACGCTTTAACCATCCGTTCTCTGTCTCATCCTCAGCTCCAGCCACACCAGTCTGCCAGAGTTTCTCCAGACTCTGCTCTTTCATATCCAACTCCCCCCACTCTACCATGGGTTTCTCAGACAATGGCTGTTCTTAATGGTATTGGTATTCTTTCAAGTTTGCAGAATGCCTCACTCATTGCCATTGAGACTCCTGGACAGTATTCAGGGCCTCCAACTTTGTCAGTTTCCTTCTACTTCTTATTGTCGGTGAAGAAGTCACATGTGTAGGCTAAGCATGGAGGAAATGCACGCTCATGGATAAAACGTAAATAGTAGCACTTTTCAGAAGAGGATTTTCAATGCATACTTTTAGAAGTGGAGTTGTCACTCCTGGTCTGGCAAATCCAGAAGTTTACCACAGCAGTGCTTATAGCATCACAATTTTATACAAAATAAATAAATAAATAAAAATGTTCAGCCATAACTTTACAATGGAATGGAGTGGAATAAAGCCTGTAGCCTAACACCAGGTGAGTGTCTACCCCATAAACACACAACAATAAAATGGAATATAAATAGAAGTATTCGCAGCCTTGAAAAGATGGCAATGCCATGTGAGTAAATAAAAATGTAGTTTGGATATTACATTCAAATTTTTAAACAAAAATGTTTTTCATTTATAGAAACTGTGTAAAAGAACACCTGACTGTTTTTTGCTGGGTGACTCAAAGATTTTAAAATTAAAAAAAAAAAGATATTATAAAATCAGCTAAACACTGTACCTCAATGAAACATGCCAAATTGCTGTAGACAAGCTTCCATCTGAATGAAGTGATCCAGAAAACAAGCCATTAGCTATTGTCTTATAGCTTGCAAGCCATGGAAAGCTTGGCCGCGTCAGTGGGACAACCCAGAGACACGCTGGAAGACTCCCCACCATGAGGAGCTGAAACACCCCCATTGCACAAGCAATAATGGGCCTTACATCAGCTAATGCACTTCTTAAAGAACCAACATTGTTATTGCTTTTCTCTTTTTAGAACTGCTCCTCTTATTAAACCCATCTCGCCACCCACATGCTCAGCTCAATCATTTCATCAAAGTGAGAATGAAACTATTTTCCTCCATCCAACGCTCACTCCTGTTTGAACAGAGCTAGCTTGAAACCCATTTATCACCCAGAAAAATCTCAACTAGAACATCTTTAAAAACACACAGTGAAAGATAAACAGAAAACTGAATTACACTCTCTTGAACATTTCAATCCTCAGTGGGTTTTCAGATTCCATTTTAGGTCATTATTGGGTAGCTTCATTGATTCCCTACTAACCAAGGCACCCGGTGGCTTAACACAGAGCTCTCAGTCTGTGAAAATGAAGATGTTATCACTGAGAAAGTGAAGGGCCTGGGAGGCAGCTGGCTGCTTTTACAGGGACTGACGTATCTGGAAGGGGACTCCGCCTGGCTTCTGAATATAAACAGGAATTAGTAAGGTAGAAGCAGAACAAATAAGCACAGTGACTGCGAGACCTTTCCCAGAGAGCCGTCCCCTGTGGGAGGACCAGACACCCAAACTCTCCCAGGGTCTCTGCCAGACTCAGAGTTTGCAGAAGGAGCACAGGCTGTGGAGTTGACAAGCTCAGTTAGAATACTGGTTCAGCCACTTCATAAGGGTCCATGCTGGGCAAGCTGGAGGACTCCTAAGCCTCAGTTTTCCTGCCAGGAAAAATGGGTGCAATAACACCTACCTGACAGGATCATTGGGAATAATTAGAGCTATTGTAGAAACCTATAATTGCTAGTACACCATGAACACTAAAGAAATGTTGATATTATTATTTGAGGAGAGGAAGACATTTCCAAATAGTCTCTTTTCATTTCAGATCAGCCAACATCTAACAACTAGAGGAGAAAACACCACCTGAACTCCCTCTCTCTGTCCAGCTAGAGGTCAGTGTAACTCCAGTCTCTCTGAGGTAGAAGGTGAGAATCCTACGGCTTATTTTTAAAAACTGCCTGCCTTCCCAGCCTCTTGTTTTTTGGTGTCTTTTCCTAAAATTTTCCGGAGGGATTCACTATAATGGGTAAGCGTCTCCATGGCATCAGAAAATTTCATCAAAGTTCCACTCATTGCTGTGTTTTGGGGGGCGGGGGTTGGGGACATAGATTAAAAAATAAGGGGGGAGGGATTAAAGAGAACAAGAACGACCAGTTGAAACTGGTATTCTTCACGGAGGGTGCATTTGAGTTATTGGAGTTTAATCATAAACCCATCATTTGGAAATGCCAAACTCACTGATGTTCAGAAGCCTGACATTTGTCAGCTGGCCTACTCCCTGCCTGATGAATCTCACTTGCTTGAAAGAGGTGGAAAGGGAGACCAGGGTTGTTTGTAGGGGCCTCCCTGAGACATTTCCCATCACCTAGCGGCCCAGCACAACCTCTTCCTCTCTGCTTCTCTGTATGTCTTTCTCTCTCTCTCTCTCTCTCTCTCTCTCTCTGTCTCTCTCTCTCTCTCTCCTTTTCCTCATACACACAACACATACACACACACACACACACTTCCCCAAGAGAATGATAAAAGCAATGACTAAAGCAAAGTGACAGACAGCCTTCCTGGAGCAAAAGGTTCGCTGGCCTGGAAGGAATCTCAGACATCACGTCCCCAACATGTCTGATAAGATTTCAATCTCAAATCCTTCCTAGCTGAGTGGAGATCAGGCCAGTCTAAAAGATCACCATACAGTTGATGCTCCCATACTCATTCATTCATCCATCCATTCATTCATCCCAACTACAGACATTTATTAAATGTTAATACTCACAATAATAAAAGCCTACATTGATTAAGCCCCTACAATGCTGTAATGATGAGCAAAACAGACAAAGTGCACAGAGCAAAAGACCTTCCATGGAGGAACCAAGATGGTGGCATAGGTAAACACCTATACTTATGCCTCTCACAACCACATCAAAATTACAACTAAAAGACAGAACAACTATCACCCAGGAAGCTTGCTGAGTGGAAGTTCTACAACTAGAGAGGTGAAGAAAGAGCATTGAGACTGGTAGGACGTGGGGAGGTGTGGGATGGACTGGCACCCAGGTGTGCCACTTTTTTAATCAGGAGGGAGATATAATCTCCCACTTGCTCTGAGCTCCAGGCGAGACTCTGAGGGACCCAGACACAGAGGGGAGAAACTGGACTGTCTGGCATCGAGACAGGAATAAAAGAGCGCTTTCTTTCAGACAGAGGTGCATGCAGCAATCTTTGTTCCTACGCTGGGACCTCTCCAGTGCAGAGCTGACTGGCAGCCATTGCTGTTTGCTCCACTCAGGTGATTACCTGAGACCCTGCCCCACCCAACTTAAACCCCACTCAACTATATGCAGCGGCTTTTGCATATAAGTGGCCTGTCCTTTATCAGCCTAAAACCTGTCAAACAGGCAGCAGCTGGGTCAGGGAGCACCAAAGCAATCAAACCAGCAACAGTAGCCTGCCTTGTCTGGGCACTTCCAAACCCAATACAAAGAGGAGGAATCTGCAGATATCTCTGTAGCTCCTGCTTGGCAGCCCCAGGCAGTGGCCGACTTTGTACCTCCTTGGAGATCCAAGATCCTGTATACAGAGTGGTCAGTGTGAGACCATACTGGATTACAACAATTCACATCCATAAGTGAAATACTTAAGGGTCAGAGTCTGTGAGCACCAAAGCCCCACTGAAGCAAGTCCTGTCCCATAACGCTATCTCCTGCATAGCAGCTCTTCCATTGTAGACACAGCTGGTCTTCACAGCCAATTGCCCTGGAGGTCAATTCCTCCCAGTGATACCACCAGCAATCAAGGCTTAACTACAACAAGACTGTGCACACAGCCCACAAAGGGGTATACCAAGAATTTCCATCTCAGGTGACTGGAGTGGCTGAGCCAATGGGCCCTATAGGACACCTACCACACAAGGCCACTCTATCAACACAGGAAAGCAGCCAAAATGTGAAGACAAAGAAACATGTCACAAATGAAAGAAATATATTAAAGCAAAATAATGGATATAGAGTTCAAAACCACAGTTATAACATTATTCGAGAATCTTCTAGAAAGCTCTGAGGAACTTAGTGCAACCTACAAGAATCTTAATGAGAATGCCAAAAAAATGGAAAAGGATCAGTCATAAATTAAGCATACACTGATTGAAATAAAGAATAATATACAGAGATTCAACAGTATATTTGAGGATCTCACGAATCAAGTCAAAGATTTGAAATATGAGGAAGCAAAAACACCCAACTGGAAGAGCAAAAAGAAAAAGGAATTCAAAAATATAAAGATAGTGTAAGGAGCCTCTGGGACAACTTCAAACGTATCAACATCTGAATTATGGGAGTGCCAGAAGAAGAGAGAAAGCAAGATATTGAAAACTTATTTGAAGAAATAATGACAGAAAACATCCCCTACCTGGTAAAAGAAATAGACTTACAAGTCCAGGAATTGCACAGAACCCCAAACAAGAGGAATCCAAAGAGGACCACACCAAGACACATCATAATTAAAATACCAAGAACAAAAGACAAAGAGAGAATATTAAAAGCAGCAAGAGAAAAACAAGGTAGTACCCATACGACTGTTAGCTGATTTCTCAACAGAAACTATGCAGGCCAGAAGAGAGTGGCAAGAAATATTCAAAGTGATGAAAAGCAAGAACCTACAACCAAGATTACTCTACCCAGTAAAGCTATCATTTAGAGTTGAAGGTCAGATAAAGAGCCTCACAGACAAGAAAAAGCTATAGGAGTTCATCACTACCAAACCAGCATTATATGAAATGCTGAAGGGTATTCTTTAAGAAGAGGAAGAAAAAGAAAAAGATAAAGATAAAAAATTATGAATAACCAAGTAACAACAAATACATATCTATCAACAAGTGAATCTAAAAATCAGAAAAACAGAACAAACTGGTGAATATAATATAATCAGGGGCATGAAAAGAGTGCGGCTGACAATTCTCAGGGAGAAGGAGGTGTGAGGGGTACAGGAAGAGATTGGACAAAGAGCTTATACCTATGGACAAGGACAGTGTGGGGGGCGAAGCTGGGGGGGTGGGAACCAGGTGGAGGGGAGCTATGGGGAGAAAAAGAGGAACATCTGTAATAATCTGAACAATAAAGATTAATTTAAAAAAAAAGAAAGTAAGACCTTCCATAAGAGGAAGATATTAGCTACATAACTACAAATAAGAAATCTATCATTACAACCTGTAGCAAGTGTTGTGACAGAGAGGTTCAGTGAGTTGTAAGAATGTCTCGTGTAGAGATCTAACTTCATCTGCAGAAAATCTTGGTTTGTTCAGGAAACTCAATATAGATCACATACTCAGAGCAAGTGGAGTAGGAATCTAGAGAGATGGGTAAGGGCTGGACCATCCCAGTCTTACTAAGCATAGAAAGGACTTCCTAAGCAGTGGGGAGACATTGAAAAATACCAAGGGACTCAAATCTTAAAATAAGATGCATAAAGCTAGTTTACATCAGAGCTTGGGCCTCTAGAGTCTAGGGCTATAGACTCAGACCCCCTTAAAGCTACATTGTCACAGAGATAACATTCTATATGCATTCCTCATGCCAGCCACACTTTTTCAGAGGCTATTTATGACCCACAACCATTTGAATCTGACACATTTATTGAATTCTCCCCATCCCCCATGTCTGAGTCTGACTCTGTGTTGCCGGCTGGGGAGAGGCAAGTTGTCAAAAAAGACAAATAAATAACTCAAATCCCAGGTAAAATATTACAGGTGCTATAAAAGAGGTACTAAAAATGCAGCCAAGGAGGACAGCAGGGTTCAACTGAGAGATACAGGATCTAGACCCTGAGTTCAAGTCGTGCCTGTGCCACTTCTTAGCCATGTGGCCTAGAAAGGGTCACCTCTGTGACTCTAAGTTATCTTGATGCCCTGAGAGTTCTGTGTACTAAAAGACTGTTGAGAAGTGTAGCTTGAATTTATAAATGAATGGTCAATTTACTAAAGTCACACATTTTAAAACATATTTTCTCCTTGAGTTTTACATTTCATTTACAAATATTACCTTTCTATTTATTAGTGGAGCAAATTTTAACCGTTACTTTTTTTAAGGCACTTTGAAAGGGCTTTTAGCCAATGTTTAGCAACATTTGCAAACTTACATCTTAAATTCCTTCAAACAGTTTAAACTGCATTTATAAACTTAGTTTTCATTTTAAGCACATCAGTTATCTGATCAACAAGTGGCCCAAATAGTTAACCTAAGAAAGTATGTTTATAAATATGATTGACATAAATTCCCTCTTAAAATTGTATCTCGATAATTTGTCAATTATCTGTCTTAAGCTACAATGACAAGAATATCATTTCCAAAGGCCAAATATTCTTAAACAATATAAGTATATAGAAATACTAACTATGGCTTAACTCTTCCTTAATACAAAATATTTATACCATACTTTAGATTATTTTAAACATGTGTGTATATAACTTAAACCTTCCAGGAAATAAAATTTGCCTGCTTGGTAAGAAAGCAACCCATTATCTGAAATCACCTTGGCTGAACCTGCGATTTGGCAATTCAGGCTTCCTGGGTGGTGCTTTCTACAAAAACTAAGAAAACCATTAAAATCATCCCAAGAAGTAGGGGAGTTGCCATCTCAGCATTCTTAGACAACTAGTGATCAAAGACTTTGGTAACCTTGACGTGACATACTGAACTCTATTTTTATAGGTTATGTCAATGATTCTGTAACTCCACAAGGGGCAGGGTCACATCCTGGAACTCAAATTATACATAACCCCACTTCTGCCTCCAGTGTCTGAGCTCCAGTTCAGCCTTATCTCTTGAGGAGACTGTGTGTTTTCTTTAGCACTTACAATCTCTGTAACTCTTAAATCCAAAACAATGTGAATGTCTTTTTCTAACTTCACAGAATCTTGTATTCTTTGATTACCAAATTTTAGATATTTCACATGATTTTGTCTGACTTGTAGTCATAATTTATGAAGCTAATCTACTAACAATCTCACCTTTCTGGACCTCTGTGTCTCTATTTTTAGAGTCATAGAGTTTCTGGGGGTTAAATGAGAAAATGTACATAAAATTCACCTTTTGAACTGAAATGCATAGTACAAATATTAATGCCTAGCAGAGTAAAACACAGAATAAATAGAAGATAGATAGATTAGATAGATGATAGATAGATAGATAGATAGATAGATAGATAGATAGATAGATAGAGATGAGGGGGGGTGGGGAATGAGAGAGGGAATTAAGAGCACCATAAGAATATGAGGAAAGGAGTGATTACTTCCAGCTGGAAATTCAAGGAGAGCTTTACAGAAAATGCAGCATTTGACAGACCTTGACAAATGGGTAGGATTTTGATGGACTGGTCATAATGATGGGAAAGTCTGCAAAAGTCTATTTGGAAATCTTTACAGAAGGCATTCAGCATGAAGCTGGCATGCAATATTCTTCCACTCAACCCCTGCTGATCCTCCTACACTTCTATTTCCTGTATTTTAATTCAGTTTTAAGTCCTATCTTTATTACCTAGGACTTCTCTTACCATGTAGAAAATACTCTATGTCTAAGAGGACAGCCAGTACTCTCTCCTGAATAGGCTGATATCGTCCAACTTGTTAGCTCTGTCCATTGATCTCAGATATAAGGATTTCATTTGAGTGATAAGTCAGTACAATTCACATGCAAGAGGAACCAGCATTAGTGAGAGAATCATCCCAGAAGCTGCAGCAAATGTATAATGATGATTATATTACACATTTAAATCTACACATCAAACTCCAATCCAGATGACTCAGGTGCCCAGAGCTTTTCCATTTCTTGGGGCTCATAGCAATTTTTTTAAATGTCAAAACAGTTTTAAAAATTATAATGTGCATATAATTAACAAAACTACGTTTTTAACATTCAAAAATACACTGTGCTATAATTATGCTACTCAAAGTTTAAATGCCGGATGTATGTAATATAGATTCATACTATAGTTCAGGCATGCATTTCAGTGATGGGACATAAATTTAAAGATGTATACTGAATATCTTCCTCTTTCAGTCCTATCTACACATTTCTAAATAATGTAAAAACAAACAAACAAACAAAAAAACAAAAACTATACCCAACTTGGAAAACTTTTGGGGTACCTGACTCCCAAGGATGCCCCAACTCTGATAGGCCCTAAGTAAGTCATTGAATAAGTGGAACTATTATTCATTCATTTCTATTGCAAGTATTGTCCACATATCTAGTGAAGCTTCAGTGTCCACATTTACCAAGAAAGCAATCAACAGTTTCTGGGAGTAACAACAGGCTTCCCCTTACAGCATTCAGGCAGGAAGCGACATTGTGGGGATCCCCTAAATGCCTCAATAGAGAAGTTATTTCTCTAAGGCCATCCTGTGCCTTCAGAGAACAAACACTTCCATTGGCTTGTCTTGGTGTTTAACTGCCAGAGGTCCCAAAGCAAGGGCAGAGAGTCACCTATTCTGAATAGCAACAGACTTTCCTTGTTTTTGCCACCACCTCTTGTTCCTACTCCTTATACTTTACTCCCTCACCTTTGCCTACATTCTGGAAGAAAGATGAGCCCCCTCCTCAGCTGAGGTGTTTGAACCATAGTTTCTTCCCTCCCATAACTTCAGTTTGCCTTCTGGTAACGCGTTCTATCTCACAAGGAACACACATTCCCATATATCTCATGATTAGTGCCTTCCCATTGTTCAGGTCTTAGTTCAAATATCATCTCTTCAAGAAGTGAAGGCCTTTGTATTTAAGTAGTTTCTCATCTCCAGCTTTCTCTCCTCTATCAGCCTGCCTTCTCAACTTTACATGGCATTCGTCACTCTCTATCATTATTTTGCTCATTTATTTGTTGTCTTTACCTCCTCACCAGAATTCTAGTTCCAGGAGAATTCAAATCCTATCAAGTCCTATGTTGTGTTGTCAGAGTTCAGGCAACTGGCATTCAATAAATATTAGTTAAATGAACAAAATCAACTCATGTCTTCATTCAACAAATGTTCACTAAAAGTATATTAGGCCTTGGCTGGGTGACTCAGTTGGTTAGAGCGTCATCCCAATACACTAAGGTTGCAGGTTTGATCCCCAGTCAGGACACATACAAGAAACAACCAATGAATGCATAAATAAGTGGAACAAAAAAACCAAAGTTTCTCTCTCCCTTCCTCTAAAATAAAATTTAAAAAAAAAATTAAGTGTATTAGGTGCCAGGAATTTTGCCTATAAAGGAGACAGTTTCCTTCATTTATGAAAAATATCTCCCTGCCTCTCTACCACTTCCTGACTCCTCTGGCCACACTCGCCCTCAGAACCCATAAACAGACACACACAAGCTGGCTCTGCCTTTGTGCCTTGTGGCCCAAAGAAAAGAAACCCAAAGATAGGGTGACCCTGTCCCCATGGCCGACTGCAATCGGAGCTGGCCCTGGCAGCTGGCCAGACAATGAAGGCTGAATGTTTCCTGGGCCCAGCCTAGTAAATATTCAGCTGCAATAAAAGCCACGGTCCAGTGAGCAATTAGAGAAAGAGGCCCAGGTGTCCCTGGAGGAGCTGGTTCCCCTTTACAAGAGCACACAAAGCCTGGCTGGCCGCAGCCCTCCCCCTCGGCCCTGACTTTATCACAGCAGACAGGCCTGACCAAGAGCTCTCCTCCAGACACTTGCAGCTGGCTGGGAAAGGAGCATGATAGTCAACACATGTTGCTTCCCCGTGACCTGACAAATCAGATTACCTGGCTCAGATGCACAAGGGGGCTTTGCCGTGAGGCAACCTGGAAACAGAGCCTCTGAAGGTATAATCAGCTTGTTGTTGTTTGTTGAGGGGGTCTGAAATGACTCAGAAAGCCTTGTATTCGTGTGGAACGGAATATCTCTTATTTATTTTACTGTCCCCTGTTCCAAAGGAGCTAACATCAGCCTTGTTCTTGTCGTGGAGCCCAAACATTCATTCAAAGGCTGTATTTACAAACGAAGCAGCATGGCCATAAAACTGATGACCTTGCTGCTTCTGGAATCTCATAAAAAGTTTCCAGGCTGCTCCTCCCTAGAGTAAATAAGGGTGTTGCAGTTGCTAGTCCCCTGGCGGGGTTCCAGCTGGGGCTATTACATTCCTCCCTCCTCAACTCTCCTCTGAGCTCCAACGCCAGGGTGCTTAACTCTGGAGCTGCCGCTGTGCTTGGAACATTCAAACAGAGAGATGGGGACAGTGAAGAAAAAAGGGGAAAGAGAGGAAAGAAGCAAGCTTGACTGAGATGTGCCAGGCAATGTGCGAAGAATGTATCATTCATTTCCTCATTCAAACTCCGTAACTTATCCATAGGCTAGCCTTCCCTGGAAACTTTAATTCATGTGCCCATACATAGAAAATGTTTGTGGAAGACATTGCTCATTGTATTGGGGTTGCATGGATAATGTTTATTAAACTTTATCGATTCCAGTGGCCTGCACAGTAGAAATGGCCAATGAGGCAATGAGAGGCAGTGGACGGGTATACATGGGGGTTCAGGGATTCTATTGTTTTACTGCTAACAAGAGTCATACTTAGTTGACTTTTGCCCCTTCCCAATCTTATTCTTTGAATGAAGATGTGAGCCTAGAACAGCATCACTCTTATGAGAAAAAGGATGAAAGATAGTAAAACAGAAAGTGAAGAGTGTGGGGCATGGATGGTAATGTGGAGGCGCTCCCTTAATGCTCAGTACCTGTGCTCAGCTTTCTTGGAACCAGGAAAAAATAGCGCCCTTCCTTGTGGTGGTAAAACTATAATTTTGCTAATGTTATGAATCGTAATGTAAATATCTGTGTTTTCCGATGGTCTTAGGCGGCCCTGCTAGTGGTTCTCCACCTGCTGCTGCATTACGATTCATAACAGTAGCGAAATTACCATTATGAAGTAGCAACAAAAATAATTTTATGGCTGGGAGTCACCACAACATGAGGACCTGTATTAAAGGGTCACGGCATTAGAAAGGTTGAGAACTACTGATCTAGGGAGATCCATCCACCTAGAAATTATTGAGGGTTGGAAGTTGACTTGTAGAGAAGATGGAAAAGCAGGCATTGTTGGCAGATGAGGAGAAGTCAAAGTCTTACATGTTCCTCCAAATAGAATTGGGTATTTTCATTCAAAAAGCTTTAAGCTGCTGACCTTTTAGCTATTTGCCAAAATATTATAGGTGACTAAGGTCTAAAATATAGAAAGTTTGTTAACTAACCATTTGGGGTAAGTCCTTGAAGTAAAGGCAGGATAGCAGACTATATTTTCTCTTTCTAGTTCTGTTGGAGAGAGTTTACTAATACTACCAGCTGGCATCTCTTGAACTCTTACTCAGTAAGTCTTACTGTGTACAAAGTGCTGTCAAGCCCTTCACTGGATTCACTCTTTAATGCTCACAGCTGATCTACAAGCTCAGAATAATGATTACTCCCACGTGACAGATGTGAAAACTAAGATTTGGAGAGATTAAGAGGTGGGTCAGTAGGCAGCAGGGTTCAAACAATGGCAGTCCACTTCATACTCAAGGAGTTTAAATACTATACTATCTATCCCACTGTAAGAGATGGGAAACAGAGAAAAATAGTAATAAGAGGAGAAAGGGAAGTTTTTTCCATACTCAAAACATCCGGAACGAGTACAAAAATCTCTTTGATACAGAGGGTGGGACAAAATAGGTTTACAGTTGTGAGTACTTAAAACACAAAGTTTATTCTTATATTATTATTGATTGATTATTGTATCATTTTCCATGTGGACAATGGTAAGCCTACTTTTGCCCACCCAATATATCCTAGTAACACAGAGGTCAGACTACTACATGCACATGTGTATCCCGCATTTTTGCTTTCTCAGGGGACATGCCATACACGGTTTCTCATGCTCTTCAAAGCTCCACGTAAGCCCTGGCATCTGGAGATGCCATAATTTACTAAGGCGTTCTCCTCTTGAAGATGATCTGAGATGCTCTCCATTTAGGGTGATTGCAAATAAAGCTGCAATTAATGTCTTTGTGCCTAAAGTTTTTTTTTTCCATATGTTGAGTTTAGGGTAGAATCTTCCAAGCGGTAGGACTGAATCAGAGGGATGAATACAAATAATGGCACTGACGCTCCATGCCCAGTTGGCTCGAGCTCAAAGATGACACTATAAGACTTGGAGCCAAGAGAAAAGAGACCAAAGAAAGTTTCTTCAAAGGTGACATGAGAGGCTGTTTATGTTCAGAAGCCAGGTTTCTTATTGTCATCTGGAATATGTGCTTCTTCCAGAAGCTATAAAATTCTAGCCTGATATTTGGTAAACTTCCCTGGTGTTTGTGTTTTATAAACTGTCTCACAGCCGTAGCCTCAGCCATTTTTATATGTTTCTAAATAAACACCAGGGCTTCCCAATGTGTTCTGGTCTGAATAGACTCCTGCTATGTTCTGATTGTTACCCACCAGGTTAAGCATTTTTTCCAGATGCTTAAAAGAACAAAATGTCTCTCATTCCAGAGGCACAAAAATATGCTTTGTTTTTTGAGGTAAAATAATTGAAACTCTTAAAAAGTTCAGTGTGGTGGCTAAATGACCCTGAAAAACCAGTTTCTCATCTCATCTTCTGCAGATGTGTTTTGAAGTGGGGTGATGGAGCCAGGTTAGGCATGGAGAGGAACCTCAGCACCTACGAATGAAAACAGCTCACACTGGCTGGACATGGCACTGGGCTAAGCTCTTTGCATATATTGTTTACTGTCAGCTCAGCACAAGCCTGTCAGGTAGATAGACTTATTATTCCCAATTTGCACTTGGGAAAATGGAGGGACAGAGAGAGTAATAACTTTCCAAGGTCACAGAGATTCGGCCCAGTTGTCAGTCAGAAGAGATCTTAGAGATCCTGGAGGTCTTACACTTTGCTCCAGGGCTTCACAGGCCACAGTGGAGGCAAGAGCCCCCAGGAAGGGAAAGCCAGAGAGAAAGGCTCCTACCTATCTCCCCCTTCCCTCTCCCTGCCTTTGGGATAGGCACAATAATAGCTGCCCAAAGATATAAATGTCAAACCCCCCAGAACCTGTGAACTGGCTGCCTTACATGGCAAAGGAGACTTTACAGATGTGATTAGATGGGGAGATGACCCAGCTTTATACTAGTAGGCCCAATCTAAGGACACAGGTCCTTACAGTGAAGAACTGTGGTCAGAGGAGCTATGATTACGGAGGGATGGTCAGAGAGACACAATGTGGCTAGCTTTAGAGATGAAAGAATGGCCACGGAGCAAAATATGTCACTTCTTGAAGCTGGAAAAATCAGGGAAATGGTGTTGCCCTAAAACAGGAGTAGGGAATGTTGGGCCCACAGGCTAAATAAGCCCCAAGAAATAATTTGGTCTGTCCCTGCCAAGGTATTAGGGATGAGTTAATTAAATGTTTGATCAAACATAGAAGGCTAATTTTTAAGTTGATAACTTTGTGTGGCCCTCGAATGATGGTATAAGTATCCAAATGACCTTTGGCAGAAAAATGGTTCCCCATCCCTGCTCTGGAGCCTCCAGGAAGGAATGCAGCCCTGCCAACATCTTTTTGCCCAGTGAGACCCGTCTGACTTGTAACCCACAGAACTGTAGGGTAATAAAAATTTGTATGTTCTAAGCCACTGGCTTTGTGGCCAAGTGTGACGGCAGCAGTGGACACTCAGAGCGAGGCCCTGCTTAAGCAGAGCTTCTACCTTATAGTTTTTTGTGATTAGACTTCAGAGATATTTCAGGTGGATTTTCCTGCTTTAAAAAAATATATAGTTGAAAACTAATTCTTCTCTATCTCTTTTTGTTTGTTTCAGAAGGAAATTGTTGATGTCCAGAAAGAGGACATGTTTGATCCATGGTCCCACAGTGGCAGGACAACTGGCCCAGTGAGTGCCGGGAGATCTCCCCATCGGGCCAGGGCTGTGGCTCTGGGCTTTGCCACGTGAGGCAGCACTGAATGTACAATGAATAACTTGTCACTCAGCCATTCAACAAATATCCACCAGAATAGATCAGACACTGCAGCCGGCTCTTGGCAATGAAAGGGTGAATGTAACCTGGCCCCACCTCCGGGGAAGCCAGCAGTTACACTGTAGAGTGTCTAGAACTATGTCATGAGAAAGGCCACCTAGGCCAGTTGTGAGGAAAAGCTGCCCCGTGGAAATGATATCTAAGCCGGGGCCTGAAGGATGAATGAAAATTGGCCCAAAGGGAAAGAAGAGTGTTCTGTGTAGGACAGCAGTGGGAAGGTGTGGAGAGAAGAAATGGGCAACTTCCAGGAGCTGAGAATGGATGAAATGTAAGATTCAAAGGTGGAGGGGGGAGGGTGGTAGAGGCGGGAAGTGAGACAGGAGAAGTAAGCCTGGGTCAGTACCAAGAGCCTGGGAGCTAAGTTAAACATTCACCTGAGTTTACCTTCATCAAAGCCCATTACCGGGTGACAATGGGAAGCCAAGGAAGGTCTCTCCTGAACTGATACAGACAGACAGATAGCAAGCAGAGGGCAAGGTCAAGGTAGGGACACAATACATCTCTGTTGACTGAGTTCAGGGTGGTGACTTGTATAATTAAGGTGTATGCAAAGTGCAATGGGAAGAGAAAGAGGAGGGACTGGCTAGCTCTGCCTCGAGGGAGTGGGGAGGTTCACAGAGCAGGTGAAGACGTGCTGTTCAAATGGTTAGTACAACAAAGGGCATGTTTGGTCATTTATTTTTCTCTGCAGTCTTCTATTAGCACGCGATAATAGTCTTTAGAATTCATCACATTCCTATAAACATTTCTGTCTTGAAATTTTTGCAAATTCACACCTCTATCCCTGTTTTTCCCCCCAATTTTTTAATTAATGATGTCTTCATATTGTAATGTTTAACTGGCTTCCATAAGGGTATAGCAGAAACCATCCCCCTATCCCCAATAAACTTCTTTCCTTGCCAACAGATCATCAGTTTTATCTAAGGCAGCAAGATGCCCAGCCCTGAGGGGTAGAATTATGATTGGTCTAAGTCAGACATGTCTATTCCATTAACATTTGCCACACAGTCACTTTCCCAGACTCTTTTGCAGCTAAGGATAAACCTGTGCCCCAGTTTTGATTAATACTATTTTGGTTGGTTAGATATAAGTGTAAGTCAGTTGGGAGGACTTCTGGGATATTTTTGTTCCTTCATTGATAAAATGGTATAGTGATTCTAAGAAAAGGATCCTTGCTATTCTACGCCCTTATCAACTTGCCTCCTTTCTACCTGTGAATACTGTTGTGATGTCCCAGTGTGTGGCCATAAGGCAAACAACAGAAGAATCAATGACCTACCCACATATGGAGTATGAAAAAGTAGAAAGATAAAAAAGTACCTAGCATATAATCCTAACCAATGGACATAGACAACAGGGGAGTGAGGGCATGAGTGGGAGAGGGATTGAGGGGTAATGAGGGGTAAGAACACATATGTAATACCGTAATCAATAAAGAAATTTTTAAAAAGTGCCTAGCATTTTAATAACTCTTTTGAGTTTCTGTTCTCACTTTAGAACTTTTACCTCCAAACTCTTGTTATGCAAGGTAAATATCTGTATGACTTAGACCACTATCAGTCAGTTGTTTCTTATTCTTGTAGCCAAATATATCATAAATTATATAGTTGTTTATAGAAAGAGAACTTTCTTCTTACCAGAATTATGAAGCTCTAAAACTGTTAACAAAGTGTAGTCTATGATGAACTAGTCATATGAAGATCCAAAATAATGTTCCCCAATCCTGAAAGCAGAAAATTTTCTTCCTGTAGCCCTCCCTTCCCAATGATGACTCTTCTTTGGCTCAGAGGAGATTTTATGATTCTGATTTCATGCCTCCAAATATCACCCATTGCCTCATTGCCCTTTGCATTTGGCTGGGTCTTGGGTCATGTTGGTCTTTCTGGAGGGCCTGGCTGGTTAGTTCAACTTGTCAAAAATCAGAGTCAGATTCTCCTTGGCAATTGCAAAGGTAAGCTGTCACCAGCCCTGTCAACAGTCACAGCAGAAAGAGAGCTATTTATTCATCTAAGACCATAATGAGTCACAGTCTAAACATTCTATGAACCCTCCTCTGGCAAGTCATACCCTGCCCTGGTCTCTGGAGTGCTTCCCACCCAGTGCCACTTTAACATAACAGACTCTTGGCGTTTGGCTGTCTAATCTTTGGGCTGCACAAGTGGTCATATTATTAATGACTCTGAGTCATCAGTTAAGGCATTCCATCTAGAGTACGTACGAGAGTGTGAGTGTGAGTGTGTATGTGTGCGTGTGTACGTGTGTCTGTGTGTGTGTATGTGTGTGTGTGTGCATGTGTGGTGTGTATAAAAGGTAGGAGTAGGATGGAGGTCTACTCTATCCCAGACAATATATGAAACTATCCATGGTTATGCCTCTTCCTTACTATATACCATTCGAAATACACAAAATACAACCTATTCCTTTTGTGAAAAAGATTAAAGCCTCTCCACCCCTTGGTGACTCCTCTTTTTAACACCCTCTTGTTTGTCAGTGTCAATTAGGACTCAAAGAATTTATCCATACCTAGGTGTGTCTTCCCAGCACTGAGAGTGAGTGAAATAGAAGAGAGGAGATATGACCTTTTTTTATTTTTTATTTTAGACAGGTCTTCCATTAAAATTCTTAAGCTTTGTTTTAATCATTTGCTCAGTGCCAACTTATACAGTGACTATGACGACTATCTCCTTTGGAGTAAGAAAATGGTCAAGCACTGATGATACAATTCATGGAATGCTTCACTCCTCAACTCCTTACAAGTGTGGACAGAGTTTAGTTGTCATTTCTTTCAGGAAGACTTCCCTGATCTCATTAAGTGGTCCATTTATGTAACACCTGGTACTTTTTCAAGGAAAGTGCTTATTTTCATATAGAGGCCCAGTCACGAATCCGTGCACCCAGTGGGGTCCCTTGGCCTGGCCTGCGGGATAGGGCCAAAATTGTCTTTTCGACATCCCCCAAGAGGTACCAGACTATGAGAGGGCACAGACCAATCTGAAAGACCCCACAGATGCACGATCATGGCCAGGGAGAGACACAGAATGGCCAGCCCGGGGAGGAACCGTGGGAGGGCTCCAGGGCATGTCCAGGCCCCAGGAACAAGCTAACCTCTGGTAGAAGTGTCTGTCCCCTGGTGGTCAGTGCATTTCATAGTGACTGGTCAACAATCAGCTGTCTGCCCCCTGGTGTTCAGGGCACATCATAGCGAGTGGTTGAGCGGGTATTAGCATATGATTAGCTATTACACTTTTATTGGTTAAATGACCAACCTATCCACCAGACAGTTAGCATATTAGGCTTTTTTTATATAGAATTGGCAATGCCCTGTCCTTATGTCATGGGATTACAAGGTCTTTGAAAGCAGGGTCTATGTCATATTGCCAGCCTCCAGAACATGTCCTCACACATAGTAGACATCTTAAATAATATACATTGAATGAATGAGGTTTAAGGAAGGAATCACCTTCAACACTGGGTAGATACCAAAATTGGCCATGAGCTCCCTAAACCTGGAAGAAAGACTGGAGAACATAAATGATCAGAGGGATGTTTCTGATGTTCCATTCGTCTGTGTCCATGATGATATCAGCACCTTGAGAACAGGGACCAAGTTTTACACTTTTCTGTCCAATAAAAGGGAGTTTAATCTTCCCTCCCTCTAAGTGTCCATTAAAACATTGTCAAGGTGCTTTGTTTGCATAACAACCTATAAGACCTTAAGTAAAATGTTGCAAAGTCACTGGGACATACAGGCTTCCTTAGAACAGTAGTTCTCAACTTTTCTAATGTCTCGACCCTTTAATACAGTTCCTCATGTTGTAGTGACCCTCCACCATAACATTATTTACATTGCTACTTTATAACTATAATTTTGCTACTGTTGTGAATTGTAATATAAATATCTGTGGTCTTAGGCTCTATAGCAACAGTTCTCAACCTATGGGTCATGAGTAGAAATTTCATTATGATTTATAACAGTAGCAAAATTATAGTTATGAAGTAGCAATGAAAATAATTTTATGGTTGGGGGTCACCACCACATGAGGAACTATATTAAAGGGTTGCGGCATTAGAAAGCTTGAGAACCACTGTTCTAGAGCCCTGTGACAAACACTGTAGCACACAGGTAGACAGGTATCCACAGAGAAGACTTCTCGATGGGCATGCACATTATTCAATGGAAGGTGAAAGCTCAAATCTCATGGTTCTGTCCTGAAACACCATTAATTGTCAGCAGATGGGCCAGGATTGTGAAGGACCGGTATGATGCTACTGTTCTGGGTCCTCTGGCCTGACCTCAGGAATCTTGTCCAACCCCTTGCATTCCTAACACTGGAGAGAAGGCACAGCAGGTCTTTGTTAAAAAACACCAGATGGGAGAAATGACAAGAGCTAAGAAAATTTTCTAGTTATCAATTAGACCACATGAGCCACAGGAGGAAAGAAGGAAGGTGGATGGCGAAGCTCGGGAGCCCAGAAAGAGGAAACCAAAAAGTCAGAAATCACTGGTCCAGCCTCCTGTTCTCTATTTGACCAACAGTTAGTCACACCAAATTTCTGAAGCCCAGTTTTTTTGTCTATAAGGTGGGGGAAATAAAATAAAAAGATGGAGAAAATAGGCCCTAATGTTACAGGTTTTCTATAGATATTAAGAAAGATTGCCGGTTCACAGCCCCTGATCCATAGTGTTTAATACATGCAAATATTTTTATCACCACCAAAGTAAGGGCTGAGGACCAAAGTCAGTTTCCCTCCCTGTTACAATGTAATCTCCTCACTTGAATGTCTGTCCCCAGGCTGGTGTACTCAGGGAATTCCAGGTTTTTACCTGGCTGTTTTCCAATACTGAATGACCACTTGAGCTGCCATCTCCACCTGCTACCTTTAACTAACATCTGGTGCTCTCACAAACTATGTATCTCTTTCCCATAAATTCAGGCCCTGTATATCCACCTGGACTTAACTAGAACCATTTTCACTTGGATCTTGACCTTCTCCAGATCCAATGCAGCTTTTTGGGTTTTCTATAATCTCCATCCCTCCTGACCACATTGGACTCTCTGATGAATGATGTCAAGCATGGACTTAGTATGGGTTTATCTGGGATTCTCCTGGCTTTCTGCTTCCTTGATAGAAAGCTACTTATAGGTGCACAAGTCCTCTAGCCAAGGTCATGGCCAATTCAGCTAGCTGGCTAACTGGTTGAGGGACTAAAGTCCTGGGTTCACCTGGCACAGAGACAGTGCCCAGAAAAGTTTATGGAATCCGATGTCCTCACGTTTCATGTCCATTTCCAGCCCATCAGTGGAATGGTGCTGAGACCCTATCCCCAACAGAGCTAAAATATCATAAGACATTGTCATCTGCCTCAGACCAGAGATTCAGGAAATTGCTCTTCAACAGGCAATGGAAGTGTGGAAGTGAACTGGAACATTATCACTCAATCTGAAGAACCCAGAGAATAAACATATCCCAAACAAGTTTTAAGATGTAGCTGACACTAAATAAATTCATCTTCTTGGGACCATGATATAAAGTGGAGGAAAGAAACTTGTTGATACCCACTGTGTGCCAGCCATTTTCTCATGTCATCCATACAACACCCTGTGATCAACAGAACCATTTTTCAGATGAACTGTGAAACTTACACCAAATCCCCTAACAGCCATACACCAAGTGGCTGGGCCTAGATTTAAGTTTAGGGTCTTGGCACTCTCTTTCACCAATACTAACCATAAAAATTTAAACCTCACCTTCTGGAGAGGGCAAGTTACCACAGAGACATCATATCTCTCCTTGGCAGCCACTCCACCCATCTCCTTCCCACTGAGGACTGTCTGTTGAGATCCTGGCCAGCCAGGGAGCAATGGAGCTTTATTCTTCTCAAAGCCCCTCACAACCCATCTGCGCTCCTCCCCCACATACCACATAGAAAGACAGCACAGTACAGAACAGTCATTAAAACTGATTCCAGAGCCAGGTAGCCTGGGTTCAAATCCTGGCTCCACCACTTGCCAGCTACGTGACCTTGAACAAGATGTTCAGCTTTTCTGTACCTCAGTGGCCTCATTGTAAAATGGGGCAATAAGTAATCTATCTCATAGGTGGCTGTGTAGATCAACAGAGTCCATACAATTGCGGACACATAGTAAGGACTGGAGTTTCAGTAACTGGCATTACAAATCAATTTTACAATAGTTTTATGAGGGTGTGTTTTTGTTCTTGTTACCCCTCCCCCCAATCATTGGTCAAACGAAGGAACTGAGGCAGAGAACAGTTACTATCATGCCTACGGGTCACACAGCTCATCAGAGGCAAGGCAAGGGAGGCTTGGAAAGAAAGGTCTACCATTCCTCACCAGGGCCCTCTCTCTTCCTGCTCACTGAACCAGGAGGCAAAATAAGCAATTAAGCTGTTGATGGTAGGCATAATCTCCTCTCCCCTCTCCCGCAGTCTGCCCTGTCACATGAACCACAATGAAGTCACCACAAACATCCATTTATTTATAAACCTACAACAGTAACCTCTTCACTTAAAAGCCTCTTGGAAACGTGCTGGTTAAAAGCATTTCAGAGTCTGTCAGAAAAACAAGCTCCCACTGACATCTTGTCTCCATATGTCTTTGAAAACTTGTTCCGAGCCCCCTAATCCCTCACCAAGGGACGTTCCCTGCACTCCATTCTTCTAAGGTTTCCACAGTCGGGCGTGGGTATGCTCTGAAAGCTCTGAAAAATTCCCTTGCTTTGAGTCATGGCAAAATCTGAGGAAATGCACTGTGCCAAAGGTTTCAACATTTACATAAGCCCTTAATCAGCCCTCAGGTTCGTTACAGTGTGATGTATCCATTACATTTGCTGTCCAGGGTCTCTGGAGTCTGCTGTTTTTGACTTGGAGAACTGTGGATGGTGCCTGGGCTTGGGAAAAGGTTCCAACCTCTCCCTTTTTAAAATTTTACTCTTGATACCAAACCCAGGTTCAGCCCCTACCACTTGAAAGCCAATGCAGTCAAACCTCAGTCCTCGAACATCTCCCATCTCGAACAATTGGTTCTTGACCAAGTTGTTCATGGAAAAAAAGTCTTGGTTATCGAACTTTGTTTCTCAACCTGACAAGCCTTTCATGCTGATACCTGTAGGATCAGTCATGTGTCTCTCAAGCAATAAACAATTATGAGTCAGTTTACTGATAAATCTAGCATTGTTAAGATCTCAGGAAATTGTGTTTTATTTTCATGGTTTTTTTATTTTTATTTTTTTGCTTTTGGGGGTCTGGAATACATTGATTCAATTTACATTATTTTTAATAGGTAAAAATGAATCAGTTTTCAAACAATTCACTTCTCAAATGACCTTCCTAAATGAATTAAGTTCAAGAACTGAGGTTCTACTGTTATCAAAAGACAGGGAATGGTGGAAGAAGAGTAGATTTTTTTCAAGAGCTGGCACCTTGAGAAGATGGTGGAGTCCTGTCACAAAGACCCTTTTAAGAATTAGACACAGTTAAGGGTTTTTGTAAGAAGAGAGGAAGAAGGAAAAAACAAAAACAGAGGGATGGAAAGGAGGGGGTTCAGAGTTCTGCATTGAGGGGACTATGTGCAAGTCATCCCAGTCAACTCAGATAACTGGTTGAAGGTCAGCAAATCTCCTAGAAGTAGAAATCAGAGTCTGCTTTTTTTTTAATTTTATTTTTTATTATTATTGATTTCAGAAAGGAAAGGAGAAGGAGAGAGAGATATAAGCATCAATGATGAGAGAGAATAATTTATTGGCTGCCCCCTGCGTGCCCACCACCAGGGACTGAGCCCACAACCCAGATATGTGCCCCGACTGGAAATTGCCGTGACCTCCTGGTTCATAGGTCAACGCTCAAACACTGAGCCACTCAGCTGGGTAGAGTCTGCTTCTTTTGAAGTTAGGTGCTAGAAATCTTAAGCTAACAGGCTGTTTATCTGCAGTCACATATTAGTTAACAGGTCACTGTTTACAGAAATAATGTTAAAAGAATGGTGGGGTGGGTTACACTCTTATACTGCATTCATGTTTATTCATTTAGTAAATATTTATTGGTTTGCTTATTATGGGGACATACTAAATGCTGGAGATATAAGTAAATCAGATGTAAATGACCTCTGGCTTAATGAATCTGGAACAATAGACACAATTTTAAAAAATGGTATCATGAGCATGTGTGGTAGGGTGACATGAACTTGACCACATCTGAGGTCAGGGAAGGCTTCCTCTGGTAAATGAGGTTTCACCTGTGACCTGAAGATGGTGAGAGATTGTAGCCAGGATCCAAGGGTATCATCATCCTGGTTATTATAAGATATTAGTGGCCCAGTACATGAATTTGTGCACATTGAAAGACAATTAATTAGGATAAATATTTTAATATTTAATATTTTTCTATAATAGAAGTGTCAACCAAATTCACAATCAACAATGACAGATCAAAACATACCCATGCGATTGGTGCCAGTGAGAGCTTTATATGTATTGCACATGTGCGAGTCAATTTAGCCTTTTATAGATATAGAATAAACTTGCCTAATTAGACCTGCTTTTTGATTTAGCTAAACTTTTTCCAGCCCAGTGAAGCACCCCAACTTCTCTTTCAGGTAATTGTCAGCAACACAGCAGTAAATATCAACATGAAGCAAATTATTGTAGATCACACAGGGATAACAAAGGGTAAAATATTTAATTGCAGCAGTGTTTGACTATATTCTGCACAGTGAGAAAACCTGAAGTCATTATCAAGGTCCACCATTTCTTATTTCTTTTTAGTCGGGTCAAGTTTCTAAGCTTTCTAAATCTCCATTTCCAATTAATGAAAAGAAAATAGGATTCCACTGAGTCTCTTATCTACCTACTCCAGGACTTACGTGAGGATCAAATAAGATGAGGCATGGGAAAATGCTTCACAGACATTTGGTTACAGTGTAAAGTGTTTCTACCTGGCTATAAAGCAAGTCATGTTCCTAGGCTGAAGAAACTGCAAGGAGGCTAGTTGCTAGAGTGAGGAAGCCAGACATTGCTATGTGAAGTCATTCCCGTATTAGCCTTTTATATATATAGCTTCTCCCTTATGTTAAGATTATTTCTCTTTCATCATATACCAACTATCATAATAGCTACCATTTTTCTAATACCATTTTTAAGCCAGTACTGCACATATATTATCTCAGTGGGTTCTCACCCAAACCCTATAAAGAATGTACTATCATTATGTCCATTTTACAGATGAGAAGAGTGAGGCTCAAAGAGGGCAAGGACACACAGATAAGAATCCAGGTCTCTCTGATTCTAAGTCAAAGCTCTTAATAACCCAATACTACAAGTTGCCTGTGAGCAGGTATGGGGTCTTTCTGATCCTGCTTGGCTTGTTAGTACCCAGCTAGGATTGGCACCCATTCCAGGTGTATGTAACTGCTCACTTTGCCAAGCTTTCTGTCCATCATTCGCCCCCTAATCGTAGCTGATACTTCTCTAACACTTACTGCACAGGGGTATGGTGGTAGCATTTTATAGAGAAGACATGTGAGTTATAGAAAGGCTGATTGATAGCTTGGCAGAAGGCAGGTAGTAATAAAAAGCCCTGCGAGGATTCTAACCCAGCAGGCTGGAGCCTCACCACTAGACTATTATTCCTCTCACTTTCTGGCTGCTTGGACCTCCTTTACGTTTCTCTGAAAACATGCATTCCAGCTTTCACAAAAGCCAATTTCTCTTCCCTCCCCACATCCAACTTTGTCTTCCTTTGGGCTCCCTCCTGTCCATCTTCCAGGACTGCTGGTCAGGGTCCACTCCCCCTCCTTTGCATGCCCCTCATCACCTTCACTTCCCTTCCCAGCACTCCCCACATAAACCAGGTATTTTAATGGCTGGTGTGCTACTGCCCACCCTCCACAGAGCCCAGCTGCTCAGGCACGGCCACATCCAGGAAGCCTGGGACCATCAGGGCCTCTAGCATTATTATGAAATGAGTCAACAAATACATGGGTAGGTAAATACTGAATAATTCTGTTGTGTACCCCATTGTGCTTGGCACATAGCAGCCTACATTTACTATTGGTAGATGAATAACTGGGTGTATAGTCTGATTCCAGAATTTACTTTTTTCTTTTGGCTTTCTCCCCTCCCCCTTTCTCTCTCTCTCTGTTTACAAAGGCTGAAGGAAGATGACAGAACTACCAAGACCAAGGGTGAGTCAGGGGGTTTACAGGAAAAGTAAAGGAAAATGAGAATCCAGGAATTTGTCTCCAGCTCCAATGTGAAAATATATCTGTACCCAAAATTCTAGACCCTTTGGGCATTAGAGCAGCCCCAGCCTTGCCCTCCTGCACTGGCCTCTGCCCGTCCCTCCTGGAGCTCAGAGTCCACAGTAGCTGGTCCTGGGCTCTGCCCAGAGCACGGAAGCTGGCGTGAGCTGTGATAGTTCCTGAGCTGCAGGGACAATGGCTGTTCTGGGCACTTCAGGAAGTACTTGCTCCAAGAGGCCTTTCCAGCTATTGTTGCTTAGACCAAGCCTGCTGGGCTGGCACCAGGACAGGCAGCTGCCTCCAAGCCAAGGGTGTGCCCAGGGTACTGGGGGCCGGAAGGTGAAAGGCAGGGGTCAACCAGAGGTACTGAACCAGGAAGGGGTCTTGGGCTGAAGACCTCCTTCCCTTTTAAAAAATATATATTTTTATTGATTTCAGAAAGAAAGAGAGAAACATCAATGATGAGAAAGAATCACTGATCAACTGCCTCCTTCACACCCTCTCCTATACACCCTCTCCTGGAGCCTGCAACCCAGGCATGTGGACCGGGAATCAAACCATGACCTCGTGGTTCATAGGTTGATGCTTAACCACTAAGCCACACCAGCCGGCTGAACCTTCTCCTTTCTTCTGGCTGTCAGTGCCAGAAGCTGCCTGCCTCTAGGTGGAGTTCTGTCTCCTGCACTGGGCACAGCATTGATTAAAGATAAGCCGGACACTGCCTGTGATGTCATGGCTGAGCCAGCAAGAACGAGCTGGTGCCAACCAAGGAGCTTAGGTGCAGGCGGGGTCGCTGGCTCTGCCTGCACTGTGCCCTTGGACACTTCTGGATCTCCTGGTCGTCTTTCCCTTCCTCCTCCTTAAAGAGGAGTGACGCCCAGCTCGAGGGGTTCCGAGGATGAGCTGAGCTGGGATTGATGCCCTGTCAGGTACACAAGGGCATTGGGAAAACGCTAGCTCCTTTCCTGTCCTGAGCAGCTGGACAGGGGCAGGCAGTGTGGGGACACGTTTGGGCGGCAGATGTCACATTTCACTGCCTTCCTCTCTGTCCCGGGCTGCCGGCCTGGGCGCTGTGCCCACTGCGGCCTGAGTTCCCCCGACAGCTGTCCGCCAGCTCTGTGGGGCCTTGCCCATGACTCCTGTTTGAACCAAGAAAAGCCTCTGCTCTGCTCCAGTCCCCAGAATTCACAGGAATGATGCAATAGGTGTTTCACGGCCACAGCCAGCCACGGAGAAAGCCCTGGCTTCCAGATCTCCACCCCACACCCACGCCAAGATTGCAAATTAATGTCCTCCTGTTCCCGTAAGTCCTGGGTAACTCCCATGCCACTGCCCTGCCTGGCAACAGCTCTGCCACCCCTGATCTTGTGACCAAGGCCACCACTCTGGCCTCTGAGGCACCAAGTCAGCCGGAGGCAGGGAAACGGTTTCCAAGCACCTCGATGCTGCAGCCTGACCTTCCACCATCATCATCATACAGGGATGTGTACTGAGGGCATGTGCCCAGCACTGTTCTGTACCCTTTGTATTAATATATTTCTTCTTCATCAACGTATTTTGAGATGGGTATTACTTATATCCCCATTTTATAAGAGAAGGCACTGAGACTCAGGAGGGAGGTGGGGCATCATGGTGGCATCAGACATTCTTTCTCCCCCTTTTCTAATAACACATCTGTCCTCAAACCAAAGTGCCTCAGCAGCAGCTGTAAGACCCAGCACCACAGTGAAGGGACCCAGGAGGAGGCGCTCAGCTGTGCATCCAAAAATAGAGTCTTCAGCAAGGGAACTGAGTCTCTGAAAGCTCAGGTGATGGCTGCAAACTCAACCTTTACAGCTCCAAACTAAGTTTGATAAGCAAAGCAATGGCCTGGGTATTCTTCAAAGAGAGAGAAGGCAGAAAGTGCCCTAGCCAATTTGGCTGAGCAGATTAGAGCATCAG
This sequence comes from Lasiurus cinereus, assembly GCA_011751065.1. Taxonomy (NCBI): domain Eukaryota; kingdom Metazoa; phylum Chordata; class Mammalia; order Chiroptera; family Vespertilionidae; genus Lasiurus; species Lasiurus cinereus. Next base: position 20,578,583 of record JAAGEH010000043.1, on the reverse strand, counting down.
CCTATGGACTCAAGAGTCCCAGGTTTGATTCCTGGTCAGGACACACGCCTGGGTTGCAGGTGGATCTCCAGTAGGGGGAATGCAAGAGGCAGCCCATAAGTGCTTCTCTCTCATCGTTGAAGTTTCTATCTCTTTCTCCTTCTCCCTTCCTCTCTGAAATCAATAAAAATATTTTTTAAAGAAGAAGGCAGAAAGCATAGTTGGTCCTTTCACTACTAGGATTGTGACTCTGGCCCTGCCCATATCGCTTCAGGAAATCCAGGATCCCAGGAAACAGCTACTATTTATGGGGCATTTACTTGGTGCCAGGCACTGATCTGAGTATTTTATGTAATCACAGAATAATCGCTGCTATTTGGCAGGCTCTGCTAGGAATTCTTTCCCCAGTACTATCTCATGTAACCCCCAGAGCAACCCTAAAAGACAGATAAGACTATCCCTCCCCCTTCGAGGACACTGCGACTCAGAACAATGATGCAAATGAATCCAAAGTCACCCAGCCAATAGTGGTGTTGGTGGGATTCGAACTCAACTTGTCTGACACCAAAACCATAACTTTCATGACCACACTACTGACAGTGCCTCCTCTACCTCAGGCAGGGACAGAGGCCAGGAACAGACACTGTTGTTTTTCCCTTACCCACTGCCTGTCCATCTACAGCTGCTTTTTTTTTTCTATTCCAATCATCCATCACAGGGTGACTGAACCAGGTCAGGGAGAGTAGGACCCAGCATGGCCACAGCAGCCCACTGCCCACAGAGTCCTTCCTGTGGGCTTTATGTCGACACCTGGTAAAGCCTTATCTTTGAAAATAAACTAACCCAGTTGGAGGAGGGGTCCCACTTATTTATGAAGTTGCAGCCCCGGGGCTAACCTGGTGGCCTGGCAGCTCCAAGCATTTTCTCTGAGCTGAAGAGCCAGCTTGGAGGGTTGAACAAGCTGGGAAACTTCAGAAGCACACGAGCATCAGGGATATTTCCACCAGCGGTTGCCCATGTGAAAAGGGCTATGTGGCCCAGAGTTCCTTTTCCCTGGGACAACTTAGCAGCTTATCCTTCTTTCCTATCCCCTCTTCCTCCACAAACCAACTAAACCAAGCACCTGGAAGAAGCAGCCCGAGGAAGCTGGCTTCTCCAGGAAATGGTGGGGGGCGGGGGGCGGGGGGGGAAGTTTGCAGGCCCTGGCGTGGTCTGTCTCAGGGCAGAGGCTTGTTGGGAAGTCATGGACCCAGCACAGCTCCTGCTAATCCTCGGGGCTGGATGGCCCCAGCTGAGTGCAGGGAAGAGCAGAGATGGAATTCCTCCCAGTCGGAGGAAAGGTATCCAGCATGACTCAGTCAGGGAGAGCACTTCTTGGAGGAACCATCCAGAAGCCGGCAGAATGTGCACTGAAGAAACCTCCAATAGGAATGCCTTTTTGTGAGGTCACGCACAACCCCCAGGTTACCACATCACCCTAACCGTGCTTCGTTCCCTGCTTTCATTTGCTCACTGATATTCATTTAGAGCTTATCCACTGAAATTGCAAACAAAAAGCCGTCATTTCTGGGACATACCTCCCAGGGCTACCAGGAGGACTCATTAAGAGCATTCTTTTACCTGGAACACAGTCAATGCACAGTATACAAGTGTGTTTTTATAACCTGGCCATTAAATATTTCTAGACCATTCATACTTCTAGATTTTCAATTTTTGTAACTCGTAACACCCCAAAAAGTTAGGACAAGGATAATACAATCCAGAAAGCAATTTTCTAAGTTTTTTCAAGAAGAGTACAGCATGTAGACTGATCAGGCTCTGCTCTAGGCACTGTACTAGACTCTCATTTAGCCACCATGACACCTTTGGAGTAAATACTGCCCTCCCTGGAGGGTAAGTAGAGAAATGGCCAGGAACAGACTATAAGCCTATACTCTGACTTGGCCACTTAGCTGTGGGACTTGGGGCAAGTGGCTTACCCTCTCTGGGCCAATTTCTTTGTCCAATACAACAAGAATAATGATACTTATAATGTGGTCATTATAATGAGGATGAAGTGAGTTAATGCACACATAAAGAAGAGTCTTATGCATATAGTACATGCTCAGTGTATAACGCCTACCATCACCTTTTACAGAAGCCTGAAACAGGTTTGAAGAGGCCAGTTAATTTGTCCAAACTCACACACTGCTGGCAAAAGCAGAATTGAATTCCAAGGGAAGCTGACTTTAAATCCAATAGACTGTTTATCCCAGTTTATCACTTATCACATTCATGGTAAGAAAATATTCAGAATGTTTTCCAGTTAGAGATGATGGAGCCAAAGATCGTGCCACCGGTGCGTTAGGGAGAGTGATGGTACTTAGGACAGAAGGACAGAAAGGAAGCACTGGTTTGGGGAGAAAGATGCTCAGTTACATTATGGCATCTGAAGTTCACGCTGCAAACTAAACAATGTTTTAGGCCACATTGCTGCCTGTGAATACAGCAGGCATTCAAACCAGTTTGAAACCCCCTGTGGGGGAGTTGCAGGCACTCTGTTTAAATTCTGATGAGGAGAGGAGAGCGGAGGGGAGTCCTCGGAGCCCTGTTTCTGCAGAGCTAGTTTTCCTGGGCACTAGACTCTCCCTGGGGTCCAGACCTCAAGGAGGAATCACCCCAAAGCACTAAAGCAAACACGCCCATGCCTCTCTGCTAGGCCCCATGCCTTCAGTTCACAAAATGTGAAAGCCTGGCACATAGACACAAAGCCAACCTGAGGACAGGCAGCAGGCCGGGCAGCTGGGGCACAGCAGGGCCTCCCAAGACTTCATGTGACCATCACGGGCGGTGGGATTAGTGCTGATTAATTTTTCTTCGGTGATTAGAGAAGTTGTTGAAACAAAACAGCTGAAAACCTGCATGTGGTCTCTGCTGGGCTGTGGGATTACTGGTGATTGTGTTGCAGCATCTTTGTGTGATGTCTGTTTTCCTACATGTTCTGCTTTGAATGGGTTATGCTCTCATTGAATGGGTTATGCTCTCAGATCCAAAAGAAAAAAAAAAAAGAACAAAGGTTATTAAAAGTCAAAAAAGAACCATTTCACGTGAGTGTGAGCTCTAACCACCGAGGCTTCCCTGGCCCCTGTCACAACATGTTGAAGACAGAATTAGGCAATGCCCTCCCTCAGTGAAGAGAAAGCAAGAGAAAACCCTAGGAGAGGGGGTGGCCAGTCTCCCTAGGGTGTGGGACACAGGTAAATCATTCTGTTATTGAACTCAAGGGGGGGCTTCTATGTGCTTGTCACAAGGTAGTTTTATTTACTTGCAGTAAGTATAGGAGACAGGGATTCCTATCCAAATCTCTGCTTAGCCACTGCTCATACACTGAGTGGCCAGATTATTATGATCTCTAAACACATAATAATCTGGCCATTCAGTGTGTGTGTGTGTGTGTGTGTGTGTGTGTGTGTGTGTGTTAGAGGTCCGATGCATGAATTCATACATGGGTGAGGTCTGGTCAGCCTGGCCAGAGGGAGAGGACATGGGTGGTTGGCCGACCTGCCTGCTGGTCAAACTCCTGGTCGAGGGGACAATTTGCATATTAGCCTTTTATTATATAGGATATGCACTGAGTGGCCAGATTATTACACATTCAGATGTCATAATAATCTGGCCACTCAGTGTAGACACCATTTGGTCAATTGCATGTTGATTTCTTCTTTGTGATTGGCTACACTTACCAGGTTGGACTCCTATCAAGCTTATCCTGTTTACAGTTGATCTGCAAAATACTGTGCTGCATTTTAGCAAGAATAGCATTTAGTAAGAATGGCCCTTGCCCTACCTAACAATTCCACCAGCACTAATAAATTGAGAGGTAAGGTGGGCACCTTTTATTGTTGTTGCTGTTCAACTGACTAGCTTATTTTTTACCAAATGGAAAATGTTTCCAACCCAATCAAAATTCATATTCTGTCAATTAGCTCCATTTTTTAAACCAGGAAGGAAATGTTTAAGTTCCTTAGAGGAACTTTTGAGGGCTGTTGATTCAAATGCAAACATATATTGAGATCCTAGGGATATAATTTCTGCCAAGAAAGAACAGACCCTGGCCAAAGTCAATGGTCTCATTTGTATGTGGTGTATATTTCTTCTCTGCAATGAAAGAAAAGAGGAGAGGGGAAGGAGGGGACAGAAGAAGAGAGGAGGGGAAGGAGGGAGGAAGTGAGGAAGGGAAGGAAGGAAGGAAGGAAAGAGGGAAAAGAAAGTGGGGGAAGAAGAGAGGAACAGAGTAAGCTATGAAAATAAGAAGAGTAGTGTTGAGACTTAGAACACAATGGTAATAATATCCAAAACAGAAGAGATTTTTTTTTAAAGTCTCTTTTCAACCCTCTTCATTTTCCAGATGAAAAAAGTAAGCCCAGAGAAGTTAAGTAATTTGGGCCATTTTAAACAGTTGTATGATGATAGAAGCAATCTTAGAAGCCAAATTCTCAATTCCAGACCTGGCCCACTTTCAACTCTACACACTCTACATTCAAGTTCAGGGAGGTATGTGTGACCTACCCAGTATATTGCTAGTACAAAAAAAGTCTTGACCTTGAAAGGATCAACAGTATGGATGATCCCGTGGGCGTTCTCTCAAAAGAAATGGATCAAAGAAGGCTGGTGAAAAGAGGGGTCTGTATCCTCTCTCTGACTCACACTAGCTTAGGTAAGAAAGGGGATTTTGTTGAAAGGGCCATGGTATGGCCACTTCAGAAGAGGTTTGTTGCCAGTGGCTAAATTAAATCTCCAAAGGTCCACTTTTCCCCACCTCCTCGCTCTGCCTTTGGCAGTGGCACTCTCCTTGTGGCCCAAACTCAGAAACCCTTGGGGCAGATCCCTTCACTTCCCGGATGGGGTTGGTCACTGTATGAACTCTAAGTGCGCTTCCACCTCTAGAAGCGTTTCCAAAAGGTGGATCCCAGCTCTCTTTATTAGAATGGCCACTTAGAAAGTTTGTTAAACCATGTGTAACTACCTCCTAGCTCAACCTCCACCAATCATGATCTCGGAGGGGCACAGGAATCTATGATTCCAACCAGCTCACCCAGAATAACATTGTTCCCATTGAAGTTTTTTTCTTTTCTTTTTTTTTAATCTTTATTGTTCAACGTATTACATGTCCTCTTTCTTCCTCCATAGAACTCTCCTAGCCTACCCTCAGCCCAGGCCTTCACCACCCTACTGTCTGTGTCCATGGGGTATGCATGGATGCATACAAGTTCTTTGGTTGATCTCTATCCACCCACTCACCCTTCCCTGCCTTCCCTCTGAGATTCCTCAGTCTGTTCCATGCTTCTATATCTCTAGATTGATTTTGATCATCAGTCTATTTTATTCATTAGATTCCACATATGAGTGAGATCATGTGACCTGTCTTTCTCTAACTGGCTTATTTCGCTAATCCCATTGAAATTTGACAAACACTTTTTCCCAAGACAAGAAAGCCTACAACAAAGAGCATCCTGTGTCTGGTGAGTCCAATCCTACTTGAGTGTTAAAAATGGATGTTACATTTTTAAAGCATTGTCTAAAAAAAATAATAAAAAATAAATCACACAGAGAAGAATATGAAACAGACTTTACATGGCTCACAAAAGTAAAAATCTTTACTACCTGGCTCATTACAACAACGTTTACCAACCTCTGGCCTGGAATAATGAGGCCATGGGATGATGAAAAGAAAGGCAGGGGTGGGCTTAGTTTATAGGACTGAGGAGGCCAAGAATTCCTGGGAGCAGGAGTTGTCAATGTTCCATCAGCTTCATGGACAATCAAGCAAATACAAAAGTAAAATGTGCTCTAGTTCTGGAATTTTTTAAAAAAACATCTTTTCTAGGAGACCCTCCTGCAGTCTCTGGATGGGCCACCAATGTCTAAGAGTGACATAGGGCCCACAGGAGTAATGACTCAGGAAAGGCAGGGTCAGCAGGCAACCCCTGATCTGAAAGCCACCTATCTGTTCTCATTCTTACGGGGGATGGGAAGCATTTTGGCACCAGCTGGGTATGGTTCCGTTCTTTTTTTTTAAATATAGTTTTATTGATTTCAGAGAGGAAGGGAGAGGTAGAAACATCAATGATGAGAGAAAATCATCAATCGGCTACCTTGGCCCCCACTGGGGATCAAGCCAGCAACTGGGCATGGTCCCTGACCTGGAATCGAACAGTGACCTCCTGGTTCAGAGGTCGATGCTCAGCCACTGAGCACACGGGCTGGGCATGGCTCTTTTCTTTGCCTTTTCTCCAGTCATTGGCAAGCACTCACCAGCCAAGGATAGGGCTCTCAGGAAGCTGTCCTGGGTCAAGAAATACTTTCCCAGAGACTTGACCAGAAAGAGATCCCACACCGGACAAGGAAGGCTTTGTGTTAGGAGCAGCAGCAGGCAGGCCTGTGGCTCTGAGAGTCAGACAGCCCAAGGTCATGTTCTGCCCTTGAACTTACTGTGATGTTAGACCTGCACTAGGAAGGCAGCCCCTAGCCCCATATGGCTATTTGTATTCAAATTCATTTAAATTACATAAAATTTAAAATGTAGTTCCTCTGCCATGGTGGTCACAGTAGTAGTCACCAGTCAAGTCACTCCCTGTGGCTAGTGGCTGTCATCTCAGGTTGTGCAGACGCAGCATTGCCACCAGCATCGGAAGTCTTATTGGACAGCACTGCTGTAGACAATCTCTGGCAAACACTTCAAATCCATCCTCTGGCTCTCCTTCCACCACCGTGTGGCCTCCTTATTCTAGGCTCCATTGCCTTGGAAATAAATAGCTACGCATTTCAACCCATGCCTTCAATTGATCATTTGTAAAATGGGCATAATAGTATCTCTGCCAGGGCTGATGTGAGAATTATAGGAGACAGAACAGATAGAGGGACTAGCCAATACCTGGCTCAGGGAGTGCTCACTAAATGGCTCTTACTGTTATTGTGTACAAAAACCCATGCTCGTTATTATGGCTAATATTCTGCCCTCTTTCTCTAGGCCAGGGGTTCTGACACAGACTCTCCTGAAGGGCTTGTTAAACTCCAAATGGCTGGCAGGCCCTCCATCCGAGTGCCAGTTCAGCGGGTCGGAGAGCCTGGTCATCGGCAGTTCTAACAGGTTCCCAGTCCTGTTGGTGTGGCAGCTCAGAACCACACTGAGAAGTGTCTTCTAGACAGCTCATAAGCCATCACTGCCTCTTGGGTGGGAAGTTGCTTTTTCTGCGAATGTTGTCCTTTTCTAAACATACCCTGCCAAGTTTTCCACCTGCCCTAACTCTAACCCAGAGGGGCCCTTTCTGCCAGTCTTCCAACCTCAAATCAGACTCCGATAAATCTGGCCAACAGTTTCCTTCCGACATTCCACCTCTGAGTTTGTCACTCATTTCTCTGTGATGCTGCCTGGTTCATAGGTCAATGCTCAACCACTGAGCCACATCGGCTGGGCTTCATTTTCTATTTAGATGGTAATAAAAAGACTCTCTTTTGTATATTATATGTAACTTATACCTCCATTTAAATAAATAATGGAGAGATGCTAGATGATAGATAGATGATAGATAGATAGATAGATAGATAGATAGATAGATAGATAGATGTAAATGGAGAAAAGTCTCTTTTTTACTGAATTAATCTATGGCAAAAAGTGAGGCAAGTGAAGCAGAAATTTTTAGCGCATGATAACAGATCTGGCTCATAGATGTCAGAGCAGCTGTGAGGGTGGTTTGCACCGACTGATGTGGGGATAACTCGTCGAAGCAGACCGGGAGTTTCCCAGGGGCAGGATCCTGTTGGTGTTGCTCAAGTTCAGCCGGGGAACCGTTAGCACTCAGAGGCTTAATTGGAAAGCGTGTCATGAAGGTGTAGTCTCAGGAGTGTGGGCAGGCATGAGGGAATGACCTGCCACATACTAGCTACAGAGGGAGGTGGTTACCACCTTGGAAGGATCAGGAGGAGATGATATTACCAGCTTACAGTGAGAGCCAGAGCAAACTGTAATGGGGGTCTATCTGCAAGGTCAAGTGTAATGGTGGAAGGGAGGTCAGCAGACAGAAACCTAGCAAAGGAGAACCAGCCATGAGCAAAGTGGGGGTGAGGGCACTGACCTCTTTCCCTTCTGACCTGTAATCTCCATCCTGGTGATCCCTGCCATAGACAGGCTCCCACTGGAGGCCACTGGGCACAGAGCCTGGTGATGACATCAGTAAAGTCAGCCTCCCAGACTCAGGGCCGGGCCCAGGAAAGCAGCCCACAGAGAATAACCGGCTCAGCCGATGGCGGGCGCGGTGCAGTACACAGAGGGCGCGGCTTTGAATTGAACTGAAGCGAATGGAGAAATGGATTTCCAGTAAAGGGCACTGCGCGGTCAAGGCCATTGGCCCTGGACCTCCAGGGTTCACTTCCAGCTTATCTGGGTGAGTGAATCAGCAGATTTCGGTGACCTCTCGGGGCCTGAGTCACACACAGGCAGGAGGAGCTGAGTGGCTGATGCATGTTAAGTGTTCCAAGCTGTAATTATATCCTCCACCTCCTTAGAGCGTCTAGACCAGATTGCGAGAGCGAGCGGGGAAACAAATGACTGCAGCTTTTTGTGGCCCTCGACCAGATGGGATTCCTGGCGGAGGCCTTTTTCCCAGCAATGCTAGGGAACAGCGGGGCAAAGGAGGAGGACGCAAAGGGAAAAGAGGTGCCTACCCTAAGAATCTCAGGAGGAAAGAATCCAGTCAAGCAGTGGCAGACGGAATTTTAAGGGATTCCACTGGTGTTCTCCAAAAAGAGTGTTCAGATGACTTACTATCAGCAACTTACACCTTCATTTCAATCAATAAATTATCAGTCATAATAATAACCCTTCATGTTTATCACACATTTGCTATGTGCCAGACACGGTGCTAAGCGTCTTACATACAATAAATGTAGCTGCATTTATTCTCCACAAACACCCCAGGAGGTGAGTACCATTAACCCTATTTTTTAAAAGAGAAAAGTGATGCTTAGAAAAGTGACAAAAACATGGTCTTAGCTATGGCTGATTGAACATTTATGATGTGCCTGGCACCGCCTTGGGTGCATGAATGAGGGCTGTGTATTGCAAGGGTTGTCCAAGTAAGGTTGTGGACTCTCGGGGTCCCCAAAATCTTGACTGGGGGTCCATCTGCAAGGTCAAAATGATATTCACAGTTACACTAAGATAGTCTTCTCCTTTCCCAGTGCATTTACATTTGCACCAAGAGTACAAAAGCAAAGGTGGGGAAGGCGGCCAGGGCCATAGCATGAACCAAGGCAGCGCACTGCCCTGCAATACTGGTCACTGCCTTCTTAACTGGCACCTGCTCACAGTCAGAAAAAAAAATGCTGCTTGGCTTAAGCATGTGTTTAATGAAGCAGAATAATTATTAATTTTATTAAATCTCAACCTTTAGGCACATATCTTTCTAATATTCTGCATGAAGAAATAGGCAGATGGCATAATGCATTTCCACACATGTGCAAGTGCCACGGTTGCCTCAAGGAAAGAACCTGCACAACTTCTGGGACTAAACTCTTTTTTTTTTTCTTTTTTCATGGATTACCATGTGCACCTGAAAGAAATGAAAAACTATGGGCATTCAGACTTGGGTAGTTGGCAGGGACATGTTCTCAAAAATTAATAAGTGAGCCTGTTACATAAAGCGATACAACTGACAGTGTTGCCAACGATAACATTTGAGTTTCAAAGGAGAATTAGAATTTTGGAAAACATACATGCTACTGTTAATGTGCCAACTTCCCATACCCAAAGCCTTTTCTGATGTGATCTGTGGTGGCATTAAATGAATGTGCTGTTTTCATGCTATAAAAAGTGTCAACATCTGGATGATCTGCAATAGTCAATGAAACAGTATTTTCCAAATGTCCAATGCCTCGTGTTGCAAAAGCATGCAGAGGTTAAAGCGCAGTTGATTTAAAGTGCAGAATAGCTCGTGGATTTTAAGGTAACATAATAGTATGAAGATTTCACTGATATGGTTTCATATTCCACATTAAACTGATTTTTAAGAAACAGACAACAGTGTGGTGAGGGCTGGAGGGAAGGGGTGACGGGGGCCGGGTGGAGGTGGGCAAAGTGGGCGGGGGGGAGGGGTGAATGGGGACATCTGTAATGTCAACAATCAAATTTTAAAAAAGAAACTGACACTCCATTTCTGATTTAGTATTTTTTTAAAGTCTAATAAAATATACCTCCCTTTTCCAACTACATATCTGCATGAAGCTAAATTTTTTCCTATACTGTAGGCAAAACAATACGTATATGGCAACACCATGGATACAGATGAGATTATGAGAATCTATCTTCCATTAGGTAACACGTAATCAGTTTATGATTATGTGTTTTTAATCCTCATCCTAGGATATGCATTTTGATTTTAGAGATGAGAGAGAGAAAAAAAGAGAGAGAGATATCAGTGTGAGAGAGGAACATCGATTGGTTGCCTCCCACCCTAACTGACTAGAATCAAACCTGAAATCTTTTTCTGTGTGGTGTATAGGACAGAATGACATTACAACCAACTGAGCCATGGCCAGGGCTAAGACAGTTATTTTAAAATAAATTAGTAGCTAAATCATTTTAAAATTTCTCAGTTGTAATTTCTAGTACAAAGATATTGGTAGTTAAACCAACACTTGAAAATAAAAACTAAAAATGCTCTTTGGGGCCCTCCAATTGTTTTTCAGAGTATAAAAGGGTCCCCAAGCCAAATGTTTGAGAACCATGATTGTATCAGAAACTTACCAGCACAGTGAGATCCCAGAGGTCAGAGCTTTTCAGGGGCCCAGAAAACTGCATGAAATTCAGATAGAAAAACAGTTGTTGGCTCCACATCTAAAAAACAAAACAAAAAACAAAACAAACAAAAAAAAACAATAAATGAAAAAATAACAAACGTTAACTAAATATCTGCAAAATGTACCAACATGCCAGCTTCCTTCACTGTTGAGTTTAATATTCATAAAGATTTTATTCCATCTAATATAACTTAAGGTTCAGTTTTCTCACTTCACGAGTACCCCTAAAATGCACAGTAATTGTTAGGAACTCATAGCCAACTCTAAATTAAATAAATAACAGAGCACCAAAAAATTTCTAAAGCACAGATATAAAAACCCTTATTAGATTTCTTAATATAAAAATAAATAAATAAATTTAATGTGGGATATAGCTGCAGCTGGTAGGGTTGACATATTGTATGTAGGGTTTATGAAGGTCCTGCTTTGAACTCAGCATTGCATTGCCTTTGAATTTCATGCCTCCTGGAAACATTTCCGTGAAAGGAGATGATTTCACCAGGCAAAGACGAGGTTTTCGCCAGAAGTACTTGCCCCCTGACCTTTGGCAGGATTGGGGAAGAGAAGCCCATAATGAAAATGCAGTAAACCCATCAGCAAAGGAACAAAACCACAGGGAAAGGGGAGCAGGTGTTTGAGCAATAGCATGGGGCCAGGCCTCTGCCTCCTGGGCAAGAAGGGTAAAAGCCTCCCTCACACCCACTCTCAATAGGTGTGAGCACAGTGGGACTGATGGCTTAGAAGGGCCCTGGGCTTCTCACAGGGAAAGATAAGGTCTGACAGAAAAGGCTGAGGGCACTTTCTATATATATATATATTGATTTCAGAGAGGAAGGGAAAGGGAAAAAGAGAAACATTAGTGATGAAAGATGAAAGAGAATCATTGACCAGCTTCCTCCTGCACACCCCGCACTGGGGATTGAGCCTAAAATCTATGTGCCCTAGCCAGGAATCCAACCATGACCTTCTGGTTCATAGGTCGACGCTCAACCATCTAGGCATTCTGGGTTGACGCACTTTCTAAAGGGCAGACAGCTTGAGCAAAAAGTCACCAGCGATCCTCCCACCTCTGTTTGGGAGGGCCTTGCTCCCCAGCTGGAACCTCAGAATTACATTCCCTTATCAGGAAGCAGTACCCCATCATGCAGAGACCTCTCTCGACTTCATTCCCTTAACAAGTGTCTTCCTCACCTTCCTCCCCAGCCCTCAGCCCCACTGACCAGACCAAAGCAGCCGGGGTCCTCATCCAACTTGGTGCCATTTTGACTCTGAGACACCATGGTTTTTAATGGGGGTCTCAGATGATGAGATTTCCCACAATGGTGCAAGACTTATTTGCCTCCTCATCCAACGTTTCTATCATTTCTGCTTACAAAGATAAATTTTTCATTTTAAAGAATATGGGTAAAGTAACTGGCTCCAAACAGCTCTTCAATAAGGAGTAATCACTATTATTCAGCAATGAATCAGACAGGGCCCTAACATTTTCTGCATCATCATCAGGAGCTCACCACTGTCAGGAGAGGCCAGATTTACCACCATTTCCAGAGCTGCCTCGTTTAGTAGAATAAATAAAATAAGAATAGCAAAATGGAAAAACAGGATTGTGTAACATACAATGTATTTGAAATGTTTCACTTAACAAATCAATGCTTTAAACATGCACACACATGCAAGACCACAATACAACAAAATTGTGCAATTGACAACATAATTCCAAGACATATGAAAAGAATGCATGGAGTGTGCATTGTGTGGGCCATGTGGCCTGGTGAGGGGACCAAGCTGTAGAGCTGCGTGAAGTGCAATCTTCTTTCAGGCATGTCAGTGGAGCTCTGTGACACAATGGTATCCTTTGGAGATTAAAACAGAAGTCTAAAAATCAGATTTTGTTGCCAAATGGCCTTCCTCAGGTACCTCCTCCCTTTATCAATAGACTAGAGGGTCCCTCAGCCTGGCCTGTGCCCTCTTGCAATATGGGACCCCTCAGGGGATGTCGGATAGCCAATTTTGGCCCGATCCCTGCAGGTCCGATCCAGACAAGAGGGAGCCCAATCCTGTGCGTTGAGCATCTGTCTCCTGATGGTCAGTGCATGTCATAGCAACCAGTCAACCAGTCGTTCGGTCATTCAGTCATTTGGTCACTTAGGCTTTTATATATAGAAATTCTGATTGCTATTCACTTTTATTTCTTCCTTTAATATCAATATTTTTCAATTTTTTATTTTTAAATAGATTTTTTTATTGATTTCACAGAGGAAGGGAAAAGGAGAGAGAGAGAGAGAGAGAGAGAGAGAGAGAGAGAGATCAATGATGAGAAAATCATTGATCGGCTGAATCCTGCACACCTCACACTGGGGATCAAGGCCACAATCTGACTGGGAATTGAACTGTGACCTCCTGATTCTTAGGTCAATGCTCAACCACTAAGCCACACCAGCTGGGCAATATCAGCAATTTTCCATGCAAATGCCTGGGCTTCCCAACCAGAATAAAAGGATTATAAACACTGCTGTGATTTTTTTTAATGCTTGTAACAGCCATGTAACTTGCTAATGGAATGATTGATACTTGTTGAATATCAAGATGGGTTTTTTTAAGTACTAGCTAACAAAAATGCACTTCTCTCCACTATAAATTCACATATTTTTCTTTATCCTTCCAAGATCTGCATCTATTCTCCAAGCCTACTCTATCATACTAAAGGAGGAAACCTCAAATCAATCTGTTTTTCTTTGCTTTCTGTCCAAACCCCTTTGAGCAAGAGCATCGCCCCATCCTCCCTCCTCGAAGCCTGGTGTAGCTCTTCTGCAGCTGCTCCTTTCATCCCTCGCAGGCAGACACCTCCTTGCATTGTTATTTCAGTGGATGCCCTTGTGGCTAAGGCATCAGATGCACTTTCTCTGAACAGACAACCTCTGCTCACTGAGGAGCAAGGGCTTGGATGACGGTCTCTGGCAGGAATCTTCTCCCATCTGGTTCTAGTTCAGGGCTGGCCTTGGACAGCCTTCTGTCTCACACCACGACTCCAAGCGGGTGTGGAAACGGCGTGGCTCTCTGGCAAGTTGAGTGGATCCACGGAGAGCTGTTTATTTTTCCAAGCAAGAGCAAGGAGGGATTGCTGTCAAGGCATCATGCAGGTTTAAGCTTATTACCAGTTTCCCCCTCACAGGTATGTCTTATTTGACCTAAAGAAAAATGTGTAACCAGACACAAAGGCCTCCCAAATGATGACTTTACTTTAAGGGAATAACAGTACTTTTAAAGACAGAAGCAACTGGTGTTTCCCTACATCCTTTGAGGGTTTTGTAAAAAAAAAAAAAAAAAACACATCCCAACCTCACTGTTTCCTCATTCCACTCCCTTTGGTGGAAGCCATTACTTCCTGTATAGAAAACAACAGTAGCTTCCTAATTGGTCTCTCTGCCTCCTTTCCTGCCCCTGCCATCTTCCTTCTTTCTACTTGCTTGCCAGAACAATATTTTTGAAACACAAATCTGAGTATGATTACCCCACCCCTTGCTCAAATACGTGCAATAGTCCCCATTGCTCATAGAAGACAACACACAGTCCTTAGTAAGCATACAAGACTCACTATGACAGAGGGAGATGAAACAATAGAAACTGGTGGAATCTGTAGGTGGGATTCTTTTTTTTTTTTTTTTAAGAAGTTGAGGCATACCAGACATAGCATGGTATGAATGCGGCCCATGGTGATAGTTTAAAACTCTCATGGCAGGTTTTCACTCAGGCTAACTTCACTCCAAAGCAGTCTCCTCCCAGAATCTTTTCTTAGTAGTGGGTCTGGGATAGGTGTCATTTCCCTGCCTCACAAAGCCATCTGCAGCACCTCTGTGACAGCAATAACTATAGTGTTATTTGTTTGACAGTGTTGCTTTCTGGACTCCTCCATTGGACCAAGGCTTCCTTAATGAAAGTGAATATCTTTCTCCTCCTTGAGTAAATACACAGAATAAATATTTATAATGGACATGTGTTTTGTCTATCCGGAACCTCCTCTTCCCTTTTCTTAGAAAGAGTGGCTGCTATCCCCCTTCATCTTTACAGATCTGCCATTTGTCTGTACCTTATGATTCTGGCAATGCTGTTAGAATCCTAAGGGAGGGCACATGACCCAACCTGGACCAATCAAATAATTTTACCTGGGCACGGGCAAAGTTCGAAAAGGCAACTGGAGCTAAGGCATCTGGTGGCAGCTCTTTAAAGGAACCACAAGTACCCTAGTTCCTGAATTTTATTCTTCTCAAGGCTTTGTATCAGTGAGCTTTTGCTGTATAACAAATAATCCCAACATTTAATAGCATAAAATAATGTCCTTTTATTTATCTCAAGATTCTGGAAGTCAGTAATTTGGGCTTGGCAAGTTGAACATTTCTCCTGGTCTTGGGAGGATTCACACATATATCTGTGATCAGCTGTTGGTGAACTGGCGGCTGGTAGTCTAGAGTCATCTCGGCTGAGATCACTTCTGTTCTCCATAGTGTCTCATCTTTCAGCAGTCTAGCCTGATCTTATTCACATGTACTGTGCAGAGTTCCAGGAGTGGGAATGGAAGTGTCATCCTCTCCACTGCATTCTGTTGGTCAAAGCAAGTGGGTGAAATTCAAGGGGGTTAGAATGAGGCTCTATTCCCTGAAGGGAGGAGCTTCAAAATCACTTTGTGAAGGGTGTGGATATAGAGAAGAGTGGAAAAGTGGAGTCATATCTGCAAACTACCATGGCTTTGATATTCAGTTACTTGTTAATTTTCCAATACATCCCTTTTAAAATAACGGTACTATATATGTCAGTTTCTATTTTTTGTAATTTAAAAACCATGACTAAATGCTTGCTTGGGAAAGAATGAGTGAATGAATGAGGATATGTTACAATGGATCAAATGTCATCCAAGGGAGAATATTCTAAAGAGGAAGAGTGGAAGGGTGGCAGACCTTACCATGGAGCTGAGGGAGCTGCAGAGTGTGCTATAAACTGATTGCCTGTGAGCAACTCCGAAGTTGGAATACTACTTTCCAAACCCCCCCTGTGGTCACAGCCACCAATAGCTTGAAATCTCATTGAGAGCTAGACATGGAATAATAAGCATTCACTTGGAACTGCTCTCTTATCACTACTTCAATTGAATTTGAGACCTTGTTTTAGGTGACTATCCTCAGGTGTGTGTTAATATAGCCACATACTGTATTTCAGATTGGCTTAAACACAGGACATACATTTTTTTAAGGAAAAAATATTTTGATAAGGGGAATGTCTTAAGGATAAAGGCATCCTTAGTTATGATCCAGTTTTCCCTAATTTAAGTCCTTCCCACCCCCTACTCTCCACTCCTCTCCAATAAAATCTCCATTTCCTTAGGGGCTGATCACAAGAATGTTAGGGGGTAAACAAGTTATATAATTAAATAACACTGAACTGTGAATGACTACTATCTCACATGCTTCAATTTCAAAAATAATTTAGAGAAGATTTCTTAACTCAGAAATAATTTTTGTAATTATAAAACCCCAGGTAATATGAAGGAGAAATTTTTAGACAGCTATAGGCAGTTTTGGGTTTTTTTGGTGTGTTTTATTTTTTGTAGTGGTAATGGTGATGTAAATTTTAAAAAAATAGTATCTGGGCATAAATATGACAGTAAATTTTTTGTGATGCTTAGATTTTTCTCTTCTTTGAAAGGCATGGTTACTGTGGCCTTCAGAATATTCCAAACATTAATTGTTATCCTAATTTATAAAAAATACTGATGAAAATGGAAAGTTCCTCAACATTTTTGCAGCCAAAGCCAGTTTTGGGGATTTAAAGAGCACCCTCAAATAAAATGGTTGCCCTGTGGTTCTTTGAGCCCTCCTCACTCTCTGTAAACCACAAAACTGTTCCTCAGCGCACTGAGATTCACATCTCTGCGGTGAGACGAGGAGGAGCCATATCTGGTCTCACGATGTCTCAGGCTCGGGACACGTGCCAGGGCAGCCAGATAGGATCTCCAGGGCCGAGCGGATAGTGTGATGTTCCCTCTATGGGAGGCCTCCTGGGCAGGCAGAGTGGTGACCTCACTGGGAAAATGAAAACAGTTCAATAAAATAGACTTATCTTGGAAGTGATCTGCCTGAATTGGAGACCAGGGAAAGGATTGTATTTCCAACACCCTTTCAAAGAACAAGGCCATTGCCCATTAATCCTGTATGGGGAAGCAACCCCATACTGCTTCTACTTGACAGAGAGATGATGATTCAGGTAAAAACGATCGCAACTTTAAGTCTACATAAAGACACAGCAAGGGAATCATCCTTCAAGTAACCAATAGAATGTTTTCTTTCTTTAGCCACAGCTGTGATGTACCCCTGGGAAATACAGTTCTGGGTAAGACCCAGCCACACAGGTAACCTCACTTTTTGACCTCTGATACTTTCCTTCCCTCTAGGATTTCTCTCATGATACTCCCAATGCTGCCCATCAAAACTTAGTGTGGCTCTAGCTGGTTTGGCTCAATGGATAGAGCATCAGCCTGCTGACTGAAAGGTCCCAAGGTCAATTCTGGCCAAGGGCATATGCCTGGGTTTCAAGCTCAATCCCCAGTAGGGGACATGCAGGAGGCAGCCAATCAATGGTTCTCTCTCAACATTGATGTTTCTATCTCTCCCTCTCCTTTCCTCTCTAAAATCAATAAAATACATTAAAAAAAAAAAAAGACTTAGTGTGTCCCTGTCTCTAAAGCCTAAATGCAGACAAAGGAACATAGGTTGGGCATTTCAAAAGGACCTTTACCTAAAATGCAAAAATACAATATCAAGATTAATAAGTAAAATGTTAAAACAATCCAGAAGCAATAGTGAGCTGAGAGCAGGCTTCTGATCCCCCCAGGGCTGACCTGTTGCACTCTGTTCTGAACCTGATCCTTGCCTAAAGAGCTCTTTTGGCAATTCTTAGTCTGTAGCCCTTGGGTATGTATCTTTCAGGGGATTGGGAGGACAAGCCATAATGATAGGCAGTTAGTGGGAATTAATATTCTTTTGACCTTAATACAATCTTATCACCCCTTCAAGGGATATTTATAGAAAACTAGAGGCCCAGTGCAAAAAATTCATACATGGGTAGAGTCTCTAGGCCTGGCCAGAATTAGGGCCAATAGGGGCCTTATAGCTGCTGGCCGGGGCCTCCCTTCCCTACCTGTTGGCTGCTGGCCATTGCCTTCCTTCATTCCACACCACCCCCTGGTGGTCCTCACACAACATAGCAATCAACAGAACTCTTGGTCTTCTGGTCAAACTCCTGTGGGAACAATTTGCATATTAGCCTTTTATATATAGATTCACCTAGCCAGACACATTAGAGTAGGCAACATCTCTTCTCTGTTTGATTTATAGCACATTTGGACCTATGGCCTTTGTTTAATTTGCAAAGGCTTCTAGCTAGAAGTACCCAAGAGAGTCTAGTTTAATTTTTTTAAGAAGCCAAAGATCTCTTGGGGCTTTACCTAAAATCTTCTCTTGTCCCATAAGTTTCTCAGCTTCTGAAGTTACTGACATTTCTGCCAATCTAACAAAAAGCTTCTTTTGCTTTCTGTCCAAATGAAAAATCAGATCCAAAAAAGCAGAGTGTATATTTCAGAACCACCAGTGAACATGACAAGTCTTAGGAGTCCCCTAGCTCTCTCTTTGCTTCTAGAATGATCATGACTGAATTCACCATTCTCCCTTAGAAGCTGTGCAAGATTTTCAGGTATAAATGTTTGAGTCTAACTTTACTCCTGGTTTCATTCTATTCTTACTTTTCTCTCTTAAACTTATACCTTTAACAATGTTTGTCCATTTCTAACTACATAGCTTTGTTAGGTAATCTCAATTTTATTTTTTCCCCAACTTAGCATCAGAAAATAAAATCTCTAACATTTGAAAAGCAGTTGCTGCGTGCTCTCCAAGTGCAGTGCTCTTCTGGACAATACATGGTCTGAACAATTTACAGCCCTGTTGGGGTAGAGGCTACCTTGTACATTTTTATGTAATTAAAATGAAACAGATAATCACAGAATTTATGGCTTCTGATCCAATTGGACAATAACCAGTTTTGTATATGAGACATTCTTAATCTTATATTGGGTACCTAGCTTCTGAAATGCCATTTGGACTGGTTGTAATATATTATCATTCCCTTCGGTAATTAATAAGTTCAATACAATCTCTGACACACCTTACATTTGTATGAGAGTAATTTTTTAAACTTCTGAAAAATATACCTCAATAGCAAGTAGAAAAAAATGTGCAACAAGATGTTGTATGCATACACAGTATGTATAACCCATGGTCACAGACAACAGTGTGGTGAAGGCCTGGGGCAGGAGGCAGGGGCAGACTAGAAGGAGGACATTGGCGAAGGAGGAAGGTAAAAGGGGACATATATAGTACTTTTTTAAGAATAAAGTTTTTTTTTAATTTTAAGAAAATATCTAAGTAAAAACAGGAAAATAATCTATAGAACTTTTCAGCACAGAGAGTGAATCTTAACATGTGCAAATTAAACATAAATCATTTAGGAAGTCGGGGAAATCCCAGATGGAATGTGACCAAAAAATTCTACTTAGACTGCAAATATATGAAACAAAGCTCAGTGAAGGGGGTGGGTGGAAAGGTGCAGATCTAAAATATGAAATTAATGGAGTCTGTTAAATTAATGGGAAAAGGAACTGTACAGAGTACTGCACTCTAGTTGATACATTCTGTATGCAAAATATTTACCAATGCATGAAAAACGAGAAAAACTCAGAAACTGTCACATATAAGAGGGTACAATTTAAACAATGTGAAATCCTGGATTGGATCATGAAATTTTAAAAAAGAAAAGGAACACTAGTGGAAAAACTTCTAAAATACAAAAGGAAATCTATAACTTAGTTCATAGTATGGAATCAATGTTAATTTTTTAGTTTTGACAAATGTTGAAAGAATTAATTTTGCAACTTTTTGTAAATCTACAATTATTATGAAGTTAAAGGTTTTGTAAAATAATGTTTTATAAAATATGTGTGAACAATGAGAAATAACAGATAAGTACAGACTGAAAGCAAGGTATACTATCTTTGTTTAGCAAACAGATACAGAGCTACCATCACTAAAACTAACATATTTTGAAGAAGGAAATGATCACTAAGAGCTTAAGGAAGATTGCCTGAATCATAGTGATTCTCTCCCCAGATGGGCAAGTATAATAGCCCCTAGATAATCAACCTTATATTAGCATTTGTCTGAGTACAGCTCAGGACTAAGCTTAGGGAATTCTGCTTTCCCTAGAGCTCTTGGGGATAAAAGAGTGGTCTGTTTTAGACATTGGGTGGTAAAGATAGGCACACAATACCTAACGAGATCTCCTTTCCTACATCTGCCCTTTCCATATGCAGGAAACCTTATAGCTATTCCCTCGTGAACATACAAAGAACAGGTCTTATCTCACTGGCCAGTTAGAAGGCCAACCTCTATAGAATGGCCACAAACAGCCAAGATCCTGCAGGGACTGGAAGAGCTTCTGATCCTTGCTTGGCTGCGTTACTTCTCCAGGCTTTTCCCAAGGTAACTAGAAAAAGGTTTCCTGGAATTGTTTATGAGGATGCCAGAAGGTCAGCCAGAGTTCTCAGGCTGAATAGTCATTTGTTCCTCCTCCCTTACTGGAGTAATAATACCATATGTTGCCCCAACAGAGCTACTCACACATAGTAAACACCTGCAGGGTGCCAACTACAGTGCTGGGTGCTGGAAGCGAGGGAGTGGATTCAGGAAGAACCAACAATAATAATGATGGTAATTGATGATAATGATAAAGATGTGATGGTATATATTTACAACAGATCAAACCCTATGCTACAAGATTGACTTAATCCTTACAACAATTCAATGAGAAATATTATATTATCTCTATTTTACAGGTGAAAAAACTCTTCTCCCTCTAGGAAGCAAAGATCAGAGTAACATGTCTAAGGTTAACTAGGAGGCATCAACGCGGTGAAGAACATAGTCTTTAGAGTCCAGCAGGCCTAGAATCTGTCCTTTACTTGCCATTACTTTGGACAACTAAGGTCACTTCTCTGTCAAGCAGATGAGAAGTAGAGGATAAAATCAGTACAAATGTATTAAGTACCTTGGTCCATTAATAATGTCTTCCACAAATTTGGGAGTGGAAGGGACCTCACATATGCGTAGATTTCCCAGACTGTGCCAAGCACCTTATAGATATGAACTCATTTTATTCTCACAATACAACATGAGATAAGGACTTCTTATTTTACTGGGGATAAAATGCATGTTCAAAGAGGTTGATTCAATTTCTCAAAGGTCACCCAGCAGACAAGTGGTCCAGCTGCAGCAGGAGTCTAACTCTGTCTGCCCCGGTGCTCTGAGTCTACAACACTCTACTGTCACCTACTCAACATTCCAGAAACTCCAGGTAGCTCAGTTCTTCTTCCAGGTAACATATTTTTTTTATTTTAACTAAAGGCCAAACCCAAAAAATTCACTGTAAATGGTATAAATCTGGCTGAGGAGTATCAGTTGGATTTGGTGGGGTCTTTAATCACTAATAGTATAGACCTAGGAAAGCAGAGGACCTTCCTTAGGAAGCTAAAGCATTTTAAAGAAGATGAAGTGTGGAGGTAGTTGGAGGAGAGGAGAAGAAAGATACAAGAAGCTTAAAGGCTGAGGAATGGCTTTATTTTGGATTATAAAGTAAACCTGCAATTTATCCAATTAACCTTGCTTTTGGTCAAGATCCTACCAAGAAGAAAATGCCTTGTGGGCCCCAGAGAATTTATGATAAAAACAAAGATGCCAAATAGATTCCAATCCCTACATCAACCTTGGTTACTGGTAGTAGCTCCCAAGAGAGTTGTATTAAGAAGGATCATGAATACAGCAATTTCTCTTAGATATTTATCCAAAGAATATAAAACACTAATTCAAAAAACTATATCTACCCTTATGCTCATTGCAACATTATTTACAATCATCAAGATATGAATGCAACCTATATGTGTTCCTTGATAGATGAATGGATAAACAAGATGTGGTATAAATACATAAATGTGATAAAATATTGCCATTTGCAACAACATGGATGGATCTTGAAGAAACTGTGCTAAGTGAAATAAGTCAGACAGAAAAGAACAAAATTGTATGATGTCACTCATTTGTAAAATGTAAAACAAAAAAGTAACAAACTAACAAAACAAAACAAACACAGAGATACAGAAAACAATGGTAGTTACCAGAGGGGTAATGGATAAAGGGAGTCTAATATATGGCAACCAATGAAAATGGAAACTAGACTTTTGACAGTGAGCACCAATAGAGTATACAGATATTGAATTATAATGTTGTACACCTGCAATTTATATAATGCTTAATCATTATTACCTCTGATAGATTCTCCCTCTCCCCAACTGGTGGGCAGAGTTACAACATACTGGTGTCTGCCACCAGGACATCCCAGAACACGAGTGCCAAGTGCCCAGTGCCCAGGGCCCAACCCCTTCCCGTTTTGCCCTGGGCCCAACCCGTTCCTGTTCCCTCAAAAGGCCTGGTCACTGCCAGACATATTACTGTTTCCAGTCTGAAGACAGTCTGGCGGGTCCCTCCTTCTTCTCCTCCTCCTCTTTCTCTCCCTCCTCTAATCCTGGTTTTCCTACCTCCTCTGTAATAAACCTCCTCTTTAGACATGGCTTGGTCTCTGACTCCCGTTTCCTGCACCTTGAACCTGACAACCTCACTTTTAAATAATAATAATAATAATAATAATAATTCTTTATTGTTGAAAATATTACATATGTCCCCTGTTTTCCCCATTGACACCACTCCTCCTGCCTAACCCCGCCATCCGCTGCCCCAGGCCTTCAGCACCCCATTGTCTGTGTCCATGGGTTATGCATATATGCATACAAGGTCTTAGGTTGATTACTTCCCACTCATCCATATTACCTCACTTTTAAAAAACAAATTATTATTTTTTTTAAAGAATAATCTTAAAACTCTATCTGGGCTCAGCAGGGAAAAAAATAATGTAATTATTAGTAATTTCTGTCATGAGTTTCAGAGTGGGGAGAGTCTCACATGTGCCCAGAATTTGCCATTCCTGTTTTCAGGGTCATCACAGCTTGGACATACTCTGCAGGGGGAGTACACTGAGTTCAGGTCCAGGTAGGGAGCCAACATGTCCCAATGGCACCCTGCTTCTGCCAACCCTGCAAACTAGGGCACAACAGCAGCAGCAGCAAGAAAGGATCTAATTTGAATTCCTTTGGTTTTAATTACTTTGAAAAGAGAGGCAGGCCACCAATGCCAAGATCCTTTAGGAAGAATGAAAAAAACAAAGAGATTCAGGCCAGCTGGAGGAGGTGCAGGGGGAGTCCCAGCCAATTAGCCTTCCTGTGCGACATGGTCACCCTTCACCCCACCCACCAGAAGCCTTAGTAACACTTATGTGTCAACAGGATCTCAGGAGAGGGGAAAAAGCGGTGAGCCAAACCTCAAACCTGAGGGGGGGAAAAAGACAAAATCTGGGATTTCAGCTCAAAGCTGGACCCTTGAATGGCTTCACTGCTGTTATTATTTTTTATAGTGCTCTCACTGGGCTTTCCTGACCACCGGGAACTTGGCCTCAGAGCTCAATCGGCCATGTCTTCCCTCTACAGCATTGTAACTACCTTGCCAAACAGACTCAACCACCATCCCCAGTCTACAGTCTTCCAAGTCAGACCTCCCCAAGTAGGCCAAACTTTCCATGGAGAGACTATTAAAGGGAAAGCAGTCCTACTGTTTCCTTTAATAAGCAGTTTTTTTACGGGGTGCTAAATGCCCTTTAAGGAGCCCAGCAACCCAAAGCAGTCCTCTGGGTTCCAGAAACCCCAGCCTAGCCCAGACTCAGAAGGAGGCAGAGACCCCAACCCAGTCAAAATGACTCCCCAGGGAATCTGCTTGATTCAGGCTGTCAGAGACTCTGAGGTTACCATTAGCATTCATCCCAGAAGGTCCTGGCAGGAATGAGCCCAGTGTCTGCAGGGCGGTGTCTCTAGAGAGAGTAGGGCAGGAAATCTCTACCATACGCCTCCTAAAGAAGGAATCTGTCATGTCCAATGCCCTTTGCTCTACTGAGCACTGACATGCATTCAATCTATAGATGGCTTTGGGTAGTATGGACATTTAAACAATATTAATTTTTCTGTCTGAGGTGAGAGAGAAAGGTGCCTCTTTGACAGAAGCCTGCACCATTAGGAAAGCTGGGTTCTCATTTATACACTCTCACTTTCCCTCGTAGGAGAAATCACAGCCAAGGTCTCTCATGGCATTGAGCTGTGCCGCCCTGTGGGGAGGTTGTCAGAATAAAGTCAAACTGTTCCTCTTACCCTCTTTAATGCATCAAAACATATATTTTTTTTAAATGTTTCCCCTCATCCAATGGTGTGCTGCAACTTTTCCGCTGGACTTCTACTGTAAGCATCCACAAAGACTTTCTTATCCAAGAGTGATTATCTAAGGCCATATTCTCCAGGGCCCCCAGCTGGAGCCAATTCATGGGCCACTGCAGAGTGGACAGCTGGGGCTGAGATCTCTAGATCTGCATGCCTATTAAACAATGCTTGGGTGGGCAATACTCCTTCTGGGTCCCCTGGCACCTGGTGCTAGATCCTACAGCTCCCACGAAGGCACTTTTGTCTGTAGATGGCTGCCAAATTGTTGTTCTAAGGGGAGATATAGTGGAAGGGCGTCTGACCCAGCCATCTTGCTGATATCTAGAACCATCGCTCTTCATAACTTTGGCCAATCTCTTCCTGACATAACTGCTCTGCACTTCCTTCTCCTGGTCCAGCTGCCACAGAGGAGACTGCCGACTAGAACTTGGCACACACATTATACCAGGTTATCTCTGTCTGGGGCCCATCATTTTGTTTTTAGTCTGAAAGATAATACTTCTCCTAGAGAAGCCAAAAGGAATTTATTTCCTTCAAAAGAAGTTTCAGGAGATGCTGTATCACTGACTTAGACAAATCCAGTCTGATTACATTCATTGTCTCCTTGTCTCCTCCCCTAGCACAGCAGTCAGATTTTTAAATGAAGGTTTAATGGGAAACTGAGCCTTTCCAGTTTCACTTTTCCATTCTACTTTCACTACAAAAGCCCTGCCTTGGAAAATGACAGTGAGAATTGTTTCATTAATCACAGGATTTCAGATCTTTTCAGTGGTAATAAGGGAAGATGAAAATAGTTCTTTCCCAGAATCAAGTCTTGAGGACACAAAAGCATACTGAAAAGGAAAGGCCCTTAAAGCCAAAAGAAAAATCAATTGGCTTAAAAAAATAAAAATATTAAGTGACAAGGTCTGTTTGGGGAGGGAAAAGCCATGTTTCATGGCCTGACATTGACAGATGTTCTTGTTATTGTCCAAAGTCACTTCTAGATTTGTTTCTTTAAAAATACATTTGTCAAATCTCAGGGGGCAGGTGGGAATGGGTGGGTAGGTGGGTGGGTGGGTGGAAAGAGATTAACCAAAGAATTTATATGCTTATATGTATAACTCCTGGTCACAGACAATAGTGTGGTGAAGTCCTGAAAAGAGGGTGGGGTGGGCTATAAAGGATCATTTGGGGGAGGGAGTACATCTGTAATACTTTCAATAATAAAGATAAATTGAAATGAAATGTCAAAAATAAATCTACTGAATACTCCACCATTACTAGAGTTATTTTAGTATGATTTTTACTATTTTTACTAATCTTACTTTTTAGTCTTTCTCCCCTTTTAACTAAGTGGGAAATCTCATTTTATGCAATTAGGTAAAAACAATGGCTTCTGACCTGGTTTTTTAATCACAACTGCTATCTACATTTCACTAAACCTTAGTTTATTTTTTCCATTTGTAAAATAAGAAAAAAAATAATACCTGTATTATAGAATTATTTTAAGGATTGAGAAACTTTACTTACTATCACTGTAATAAGTAATATAATTACTTATTAATACTGTATTGCTTCTTACATGCAAAGTACTCTTAATTGCTTTAATGTCCAAACAATTCTATGTGCTATATACTAATACTAATCCCATTGTACAGATGTAAAAAACAGAGGCACAAAACAGTTAAGTACTTGCTCAAGATTACTCACTGTAACCATCAGGGAAGTAGGCATGTTCAAAGGGGAACAGAATGTTGAATATGTGGAGGAATTAAGGGAACAAATATAGTGATGGATCTAGGGACTACCCAACAGAAAGTCATTATCACCTCTAGGCCTGAAGGGACAAGAGGAGAGATTGATGCTGCTGAAACCAGGTGAGAGCTGTACACATGGGAGAGATGGCTATCGATAGAGAAGCCTAAACACTGCCAAAACCACGGGGAATTAACATTCTGATCTCTCTTTTCTCCTGTCCTCTAATCTTCTGCCAGCATCTCCAATTTCATTGATCAAACTCACCTGGAAGTCAGAGATTAGGGAAGCCCAGGTGACATAGAACAAAGATAGAGGTCAGCCTCCCAGGGCACAGACAGTGCTGAGAATAGGAAGGGTAAATGGAGAAAAACTGAAACAGGATAGAGCTGGGATTCAAATCCATATTCAAATCCACACTCACTCTCTTGCCTCTTGAACATAAGCCTTTCTCCAAGTTATTTTACAAAGCCTGAGTGTGTTAGTTCCCAGTCCACCTTTCCCGGCAAATCATGACTCCTAATTATAATAAAGATTTGTGAGCAGGAGGTCTCACCGCACAAGGAGTACAAATTAGACCAGCTTAATTCCTAAGTCACTCCTTCTAGTTCAAGCCATGGGGTGTCTCCTCTAAATGCACTAGTTCTTGGGCCCTCTCTCATCTCCCGTTCATCTCACTTGCTAACACAAAAAGTCCTTATTTTTAAACCTAGGAATAACATGGAAAACACCCCAATGCATATTATTTTTCAAAATGTTGAGTTTCATACCATGGAAATTGTATTCCTGACCTTCAGTTAGCAGGATATAAGAAATTCAAATAACTGTGATCAAAGGAGAGATATTCTTTTGTTTTTTAACTTTTAAACACACATTTTGGAGATTGTCCATAAGTCTTCTACCCTTTTAGACAAAGTGCATTTTCCTGTCCAAATATACAGCAAGTTTGAGTGTGTTCCCATAACATCACCTTCATTCACCTGGACAATCGATCAAATACGTTAAACAGAAAAGACATATAAAACGAAAGAAGCTTGTTTGCAAGTTGTTCTATCTTCATTCATCAACTTCTTTGCTTTAAAAGGCAAACTTTGATATCCAAAAATGGGTAGTTGTGTGAGCAGGAATGACAGGAGGACTATGAAGTGAGATAACACCACAGAGGCAATGTGTTGATAAATTAGTGTTCTGCTTCACTGCAAAAATATAGATATTTTTATTCCAATGCTAAATTTCACTAATTTGGATATAACCTATGGATCTGCTCACTTCTCAGCACCTCACCACTGCCATCTATATCTGAGCTCCCATCCCTCTCATGGCACTTGCTTCTGGATTGGACAACACTTGGGTATAAGCTGCCCTCACTGTGCCTCAACTGCACCACAGAATCTTATGTATGTCCCTGCTGCTTGGAATGTGGGATGGTTGTGAGAACTGCTCAGTCACTCTGCCTTATGCACAAACTAGGCAGTGCAAGGGAGTGAACACCCCAATAGGCAACTCTGGACCAATAGGACAGGAGCTGAACAATTCAGAGGTGCATTCCAACTTGGCCTCTTAGAGGTCCCCAATTGTCTATAGAATGCATGAGAATCTTCCCACATCACTGACTTGACCCTGCCTTCTGGTCTCAACCTTCCTATTCCTCCACTTCTGTTCCTTGGATCATTTCCCAAAACACAATACTTACACATAATAACCCCTTGTCTAGGCTCAGCTTTATGAAGAAACCCAGGCTATAGTGGCCTCCTAACTTTCTCCATCTTTCCCGTTGAACCTTCTATAACCTGTTCTACATCAGCCAAAGAAGATCATCTAAAATACTAATAATGTATTAGATCATTCTTCTGCTCAAAAACTTCTAATGGGAGAAAGACTAGAGCAAAACCAAGAGCAAATGTTTAATCTCCTGACCAATAATTGAACTGTAGGTTTCTCAAACCTGAGTAATCTGGAAATCTGCCGCCACTTGCACTGCCCAGGAAACTAACAGAATCCAGCAACAGCCACACAGCTATTTAAAATAAAGACCTATTAGGATCCCTTCCGAAGCAACTGGCTCAGATGCGGAGATGGTGCCATCTTGAAGGGGAAAGTGGATGTATTGGAAGCCCGAAAATCTACAACGTTGGTATCCACTGAACAGCTGCAAAACCCAGAACACCAGTCCCCAGTTGGCACAAACATGTGGATTCAGAGGAGCTCTAGACTCCACCACGAAAAGGTCAGATTTCACCTGGGATAAGGTGAGGTCTCTGGTCCTGGCTGGAGAGAGAAATGTGTGCGCTGTGGGAGCTGGAGTACCAGGGAAAGTCTATGCCTAGAAAAATCCATGTCTGTTGGGGCTGGCATGATCCATGAATGAGGAATGGGAACCTCAGAGCAGCTAACAGAAGGGAACTCTAAAAAGCAACCCATTTTGATCTGACACAAAAGCACAGCCTACAAATTTTAAAAGTGTGCCAAATGCTTAGACCCAAGAAGGGAAAAAAGACTGCACGAACTTGTGCGCAGCCCCGGAATTCGCACACTTATGTTGGCTTTTTTTTTTCCTCTTTAAATCCTTGCTTCTCATTACTAAGCCCAATACATAGGATCACCCAATTGGGGACACCCCAAGAGACTGCAGGGGAAAGTTATTTTTCTGAAACCTGGGATTAGAGCAGGGAATAACCATCAGAGAACCAGCTCTGGGGCAACCCACTCCTACAAACCAGTATTGAGTGCCACAGGGAAAGCAAGATCTAAGCACTGGCTAGAGAGGACCTATGGACCCAGAGGTCAATCCAGAAACACTGCCACCCAGGGGCTGAATCACAAATTGACTCTTGTGTAAACACAAATAAAGGAATACAAGAAATTAAGATGTACTGCCTGCTTAAAAATCAGGACTGACTTACAACACTGAGGAACAGTGGAATGCAGGGAACTGCAATACTGCCCTGAGTAGAAAACAGGTGTGCCAAACAAAACAGTAGAAGAAGTGAATGACCTTCACTACTGCACATTTTTTTCCATCTTTTACTTAAGGAACTAATTTTTTTCTTTTTTCCTCACTTGATTTTACCTTTTTACTTATTACGTTTTTATTTTCAATCAATATTATTACTACTACTATTTTACCTTTTTAAAAAAAAAGTGTTCTTTTATTTTCTCTTTATTTTACTTTGTGTTCTACATTCTATTTTATCTACTTTGTGTTCTACATTCTATTTCCATCTTTCCTGTATTATCATTTTACTCTCTCTCAACTTTACCTTTATGCCATCACTCTCTTCCTAATTTTTCCCTTTTTGTTGTCCTATTTCTGTTACCTTTTCCTGCTTTAGATTTTCTCTATTCTTTCTTTTTACCCCCTGTTAAAATTTCACCCTACTTACAATATCTAATTTCCAATCTCCTGCTCCCAAGTCCATACACACCTCTCTCTTCTCTGTCTTGACTATCCAAAAAAATTGTTTTTCTCTCTGTCCTTTTGTTGTTTGCTTGATTGTTGGTTATACTGATTTTTTATGCTTATTTGTGAGATTGTTTTGCTTATTTTTTGTTTGTTTTGTTTTTATTTGTTTTTTGCTTCTGTTTTCCCTCGCCTCACTTGGTATTAATTGTTGTTTGTAGTTTGTATTAATCTCCAGGTATTTGTTGCCATCTTGAAGGGATTAGTGGCTGTTCTTTTGGAGTTTTCTCCCCATATATACAGTTTGTCCCCCTCTTCTTTCTTATTCTCTTCCTTTTCTCTCTTACTTTCTTTTTCCTTTTCCCAATTTCATTTTTAGACTCCTTTTTTCCCTCTTCTTCTTTCCTTCCTATCCTCTAATTTGTCTCTCTCTGGTGGTCACCTTTATTTGGGGTTATTAATATCATGAATACATTTCTGTTCAGTGCCTTGTGCATTGTACCTGGTTGTGTTGTATTTTGTGCCTTTAAATCAATGCAGGAGAGAGAGAACTACATAACTAGACAACTGGAGAAGAGAGAGACCATGGGGAGACAAAGAAACAGCCCGCATATGAAAGAAAAGCAGGAATCACCAAAAAGGGAAATAAACAAAATGGAGGCAAGCAACCTGTCAGGGAAATGGTCATAAGATGGATGAAAAGAATGGAAGACAAATTCGATAATATGTGTAAAGACCAAGAGGAAATGAAGAACCAAGAAGAAATGAAAATGACATCGCTGCTGTAAAGAACTCAATAGAAAGCATCAAGAGTAGGCTAGAAGAAGCAGAGGATCGCATCAGTGAGCTAGAAGACATGGTAGGAAAAGATACCCAAGTACAGCAGCTTCTAGAAAAAAAATTAAAAAGCAGGAGGAGACCCTCAGGGAACTTTGGGACAACACGAAACAAATCAACACCCACATAATAGGGGTTCCAGAAGGAGAGGAAACTGACTGAGGAATAGAAAACCTGTTTGAAGAAATAATGACAGAAAACTTCCCTGATATAGGGAAGAAAAAACCCACACAAATCCAAGAAGCTCACAGAGTCCCAAGCAAAATGAACCCCAAAATACTGACACCAAGGCACTTTATAATTAAACTGGCAAACACCAATGACAAAGTAAGAATCTTAGAAGCAGCCAGAGAGAAACAGAAAGTTACCTACAAAAGAACCCCCATCAGACTAGTGACTGAATTCTCAACAGAAACTCATCAGGCCAGAAGGAATGGAGTGAAATATACAAATTCAAGCAAAGAAAGGGTCTGAATCCAAGAATACTTTACCCAGCAAAGCTATCAATCAAAACTGAAGGTGAAATCAGGAGCTTCACAGACAAAAGAGGACTAAGGGAATTTATTACCACCCAACCAGCAATGTAAGAAATGCTAAGGGTCTGCTGTAATAAACAAAAGAACAACAACAACAACAAAAACACACAATACAAAAGATCACAAAAACAAGAGGTAGTTCTTTGAAAGGATAAACAAGATTGATGAACATCTAGCCTGGCTCACCAAGAAGCAAAGAGAGAGGACCCAAATAACAAAATCAGAAATGAAAGAGGTGAAATAACAACAAACCCCATTGAAATACAAAGGATTGTTAAAAAATACTATGAACAACTCTCTTCCAACAAATTGGACAACCTGGAGGAAATGGACATATTCCTAGAAAAATATAACCTTCCAAAACTCAATCAGGAAGATTCTAAACATCTTAATAGGCCAATAACTATAGAAGAAGAAATTGAAGCAGTCATCAAAAAGCTTCCAGATGGCTTCACAGGGGAGGTCTACCAAACATTCAAGGAAGAACTAAAACCTATTCTATTCCAAAAAATTCAAGAGAAGGAACATTTCCAAGCTCCTTCTATGAAGACTAGTCCAAAGACTATTCCAAAAAAATCAAGAGAAGAAACACTTCCAAGCTCCTTCTATGAAGCCAGAATCACTGTAATACCAAAACCAGAGAAAGACAACTCAATGAAAGGGAATTACAGGCTAGTATCCCTCATGAACATAGACGCCAAAATCTTCAATAAAATTCCAGCAAATCGGATCCAGCAGTACATCAGAAATATCATATACCATGACCAAGTAGGCTTTATCTCAGGAATGCAAGAATGGTACAATATCTGAAAAATCAATAAACATGATACATCACATAAACAAATTGAGAGATAAAAATTACATAGTCATATCAATTGATGCAGGAAAAGCATTTGACAAAATCCAACAACCTCTCTTGATAAAAACTGTAGCAAGGTGGGTATAGAAGGATCATACCTCAACATAATAAAAGTTATATATGATAAAACCACAGCTAACATCAGACACAATGGGCAAAAACTAAAACAACTTCCCTTAAGAACAGGAACGAGACAAGAATGCCCACTCTCACCACTCCTGTTTGACATAGTATTGGAAGTATTAGCCATTGCAATTAGATAAGAAGAAGAAACAAAAGGCATCCAAATTGGAAAAGAAGTAAAGCTATCTTTATTGGCAGATGATATGATATTGTACATTAAAAAACACACACAAAAATATTCCATCAAAAATATATAAGTAAATTTGGCCATGTAGCAGGATACAAAATTAATGCCAAGAAATGAATGGCATTTCTATACACCAATAGTGAACTTACAGAAAGAGAAACTAAAAAAGCAATCCCATTTACCATTGCACCAAAAAAATTAAGATACCTAGGAATAAAAAATTAAGATACCTAGGAATTTAAATAAGGAGGTAAAAGACCTATATGTGGAAAACTACAGGACACTGCAAAAAGAGACAGAGGAAGATGTAAACAGATAGAAGAACATACCATGTTCATTAATTAGAAGAATCAACATCCTCAAAATGTCCATACTACCTAAAGCAATCTATAGATTCAATGGACTCCCCATTTAAATATCAATGGCATTTTTCACAAACCTAGAAAGAACTCTCCAAGAATTCATCTGGAATAAAAAAAAGATGCCAAATAGCCATAGTAATCCTGAGAAAGAAGAACAAAATAGTGGGATCTCAATACCAGATTTCAAGCTGTATTACAAGGCCACTGTTCTCAAAACAGCCTGCTACTGGCACAAGAACAGATATATAGACCAATAGAAGAGAATAGCGAATCCAGATATTGACCCCAACCACTATGCTCAATTAATATTTGACAAAGGAGGCATGAATACACAATGAAGTCAAGATAGTCTCTTCAATAAATGGTGTTGGGAAAATTGGACAGATAATGCAAAAAAATGAAACTAGACCACCAACTTACACCAGACAAAAAAAATAAACTCAAAATGGATACAGGACTTAAACATAAGATGGTAAACCATAAATATACTAGAGGAATCCACAGACAGAGAAATCTCAAACATATGTCGAAGCAATTTCTTCACCACTCCTGGGGCAATAGAAGCTAAAGAGAAAATAAACAAATGGGACTACATAAAAAAAAGGCTTTTTCACAGCAAAAGAAACCATCAACAAAACAATAAGAAAGCCCACTGTATGGGAGACTGTATTTGCAAATGTTATCACTGATAAAGGCTTAATCTCTAATATTTACAGGGAACTCATACAACTCAATAAAAGATAAATGATCCAATAAAAGAATGGGCAACAGGCCTAAATAGAATCTTTTCGAAAGAAGACAGAAGGAAGGCCAAGAGATATATGAAAACATGCTCAGTCACTAATCATCCGAGAGATGCAAATCAAAATAACAATGTGGTACCATCTCACACCTATCAGAATGGCAAGCATCAACAAATCAACAAATGACAAGTGCTGGCCAGGATGTGGAGAAAAAAAAAAAACCCATGCACTGCTGGTGGGAATGCCGACTGATGGAGCCACTGTGCAGAACATATGGAGTTTCCTCAAAAACCTAAAAATGGATCTCCCATTTGACTCAGTAATGCCATTTCTAGGAATATATCCCAAGAAACTAGAAACACCAATCAGAAAGGATATATGCACCCCCTATGTTCATAGCAGCACAATTCACCATAGCTAAGATTTGGAAACAGTCAAAATGCCCATCTGCAGATGAATGGATTAGAAAACTATGGTATATCTATACAATGGAATACTACACTGCTATAAAAAAGAAGGAATTCTTACCATTTGCAGCAACCTGGATGAAACTGGAGAGCATTATGTTAAATGAAATAAGACAGGCAATGAAAGAAAAATGCCACATGATCTCACTCATTTATGGAAAATAAAGAACATTATAACCTGATGAATAAAAAGATAGATACAGAGGCAGAGAAGCACTGAACAGACTGTCAAATTACAGCGGAAAGGCTGGGGAGAATTGGGGAGAGAAAGAAATAGATCAACCAAAGGACTTGTATGCATGCATATAAGCACACCAATGGACACAAGACACTAGGGGTGGGGTGGGATGAAGACATGCAACAGAGGATGGGGAAGGCTGAGGGAAGGTCAATGGGGAAAAAAACAGGAGCTATATGTACATATATATGTAATACTTTAAACAATAAAAAAATATTTAAAAAAAACTTCTAATGGCTTCCATCACATTTAGAATAAAATCCAAAGTCCCTTCAATGGCTCTGAGGCTCAGCATGATCCAGCCACTGGTCCCTCTATGACTATTTTTTTCCATACCACTATACCACAGGACATTATATTGGGCATTTATCTGTTTATGGACTGTCTCCTCCACTGGAATGCAAGCTCCATGACAGCAAGGGCTTGTCTATCTTGTTTACCACTGTACCCCCAGTGCCTGGCTCAGTGCCTGGCTACACAGGCATTAAAAAATATTTGTTGAATCAATAATGGGACATGTGATTTTCATTATGCACGTGGTTGTAATGCTAGAACTAACATTATATCAGACAAAGAGGGAAAAAAGCGTGCTGTCAGCTGCTTTGTTTAAGTGATTCTGTGATATGTTTATCCAACAATGGGTGAAAACTGTGATAAAAATGACTGAGAAGCCTTGTGCCAACAACAGTCTTGGTGAGGATTGAAAAACAAAGGCCATTCCTCTTGATCAAAAGCTAGATGCAATCAAAGCTGGATTTGCCTGGGGATATTTAGCTTTATAACTATAGACTTAAAGCTATAAAAACACCAGTATTATTGAAATGCCTGCAGGCAAAATTATTCTATTATTGTGAGTCTAAATGCCCCAACCCAAATCCCCTATTTTCTCTTTGAAATAATTATTTTTAAAGTGATTTTTACAAAGAGGCTTCTTAGGAATGCAACTACAATACCATAGCATAGATCATCCCCCTGCCCAAAAAAATGAGAGGGAGAAAAGCTGAATCTAATCTATAAGAAAGCTTACTTAATACATAAAGGGGAGCCTTAGAAAGAGTAAACTATGACAAAACCCTCAGAATTCATGACTATAATCTTAAAAGAAGATAGGAATCCAAAGAATAGATCACCTGTTGAGGCCATAATTACTCAAAGTAAGCATGGTTAACAATGCCAAAGGGCAATCAGGCATTTTTGGTTGCAGCCACTAGGGTGACCAACCTCAGATATAGCCCCAGATCTGACACTAACTAGCTTTGTGAGCCCGAATAAGTCCCTTAACCTTTGAGTCAAATCCTCTTGAGGATAAGGACTTTCTATCTCGTTCCCTGTAGATTCCAGAATCAACCTGGCGCGCGCGCGTGCGCGCGCGCGTGCACACACATACACACACACACACACACACACACACACACACACACACACAAATATGCCCAACAAGTAGTGCTAAATGATTACTTTACAGAATTAGGTAAGGCATAAATTTTACTCTTAAAGGCCTAGTATAACTTTTAGCAAGAATCAAAGTATAGCATAGGGAATATAGAAACTAATCGATAATAATAAAAGGATAATATGCTAATTAGACCAGACATCATTCCAGACAAAGCCAGAGCCATAGAGAAGCCAGCCCAGGTCCCCGGTGCCTGCAGGCAGCCAGAGGGAAGCCAGTCTGGGTCCTAGGTGCCAGAAGGAAGCCGGTGCCCGAAGCCAGGGAAGGAGCGGGGGATGGTAAGAAAGGCCTACTCTTGCATGAATTTCGTGCATCAGGCCTCTAGTCTATAATAATAAAGAGCTAATATGGTAACTAGACCAGATGGTGGAATGACCTTCCAGAATGACCAGTGGGGTGGGGTCACAGGGCCCTGAGCCAGCTAGGGCCATGAGGGCCGAGGCAGCTGGGGCTGCAAGGGCTGAGCCCCTTCCACAAATTTTGTGGATCAGGCATCTAGTATTGTAATAACTATACATGGTGTCAGATGGGTACTAGAGTTATTGGAGCAATCACTTTATAGTTATATAAATATGTAACTACTATGTTGTACAACTGAAACTAATATTATCATATATCAACAGTAATTGAAAAAAATATTAAAAATAATCAGTATAAATTCTCTATTGCGTTTGAAGACATCTGTATTTTTGCCAACACTTTACTCCCTTGGCTCAATTAGCTATTAATTTCCATGGACATGACTCTGATGAGATATTTAAATTATTATTTCAAGTTAGAAATAATAATTGTCCAGTCAACAAAGATTGTTGTGTGAGTAGATAAAAACTGTTGTATATAAATTGGACATTATGATGATTTTGGTTTGAAATTTCCTTTGAAACTAAAGATATTCTGAGGGTTCTTTATGGAAGAAACATTGAATGCTAAATTGGGGAACCTACACAAGTGATTTTGGACAAGTTACTTATTCCCTCTGAGCTTCAGTATTTGCATTTGCAAAATGAAGGCATCTGAGGAGATGCATAATATCTTCCCAAGTTAAACAAGGGCTGCCTATTGTGAACCAAGATGTTTTTGGAGATATACCAGGTAATGCTTCCATTTTGGCCTGTCCATGAGTCCTAAAGGACGGGAGGAAAGAGACTATGGATCCATTGTTTGTTGTTACATAAACAAGCCACCCTAAATTAAATGGCTTAAAATAACAAAGTATAATTATATTTCACAAGTCTGTGGGTTGACAGGGCTCTGCTGGAAGGTCACTGAGAGCATAGTGATGCCACTCCCGGGCTGCAATGAGCTGGGAGCCCCACTGAGGCAGGACTGTCTAAGTTGGCTTTCATCCTTCAGGGTTTTTCCACATGGCCTCTCACCATTTAGGGGTCTATCCTGAGTTTCCTTACAGCATGGAGCTGGACTGCAAGAGGAAGGGTTCCTTGGCACGTGCAAGAGTTCATCCAGACTCTCTTTGCACCACACTTAGTAATATCCCATTGACCAAAGCAAGTCACTGGCCAAGCCCCAGATCAAGGTCAGGGGTATGTGGACAACACAAAATCCAGAATACCAGGAAGTATGGCTCACTGTAAGAGCAAGAAGTACAAAAGGAAAACAGAATTTTGCAGATAACAATGTTTCTGCAGAGTTTGATTATTTGCTCCCAAGGAACCTGTTTCCTTCTCTAGACTCCACCAGGCCATTGGGGGTCATTGCTCAGGCTGAAGCAGATCAAACTCTTGAAATCATTAAGTATTTCCTTCCCAGAAATATACTCATGACATAGATGGCAATTTTATCATTTAGGAATTCTCTGGCATTTATCACACATGTTGAAACATGTTGCCACCATTCATCGGCTTCACTGCAATAATCCAATGAATAATGAAGGAGGCTGTATTGTCTGAAGGGCTAAAAGAAGAATGAAAGGAATAGATTTTAATTTTGTCTTTGAAAGGCTGCAGTAACCAATATTTACTGAGGGCCTGCAGTATGCTCAAATATGGGCTAGGCAAATAGACTGTGAAAACAGAAAAAGTGGAATGAAAACTTCAGTACACCAAAATATAAGTAGGAATCTTAATTTTTTTTTTGCTTTACCTACTAATAACAATAATAGCAAGTATTAGGATTACTGCTATTATTGCTACTATTTAACTTTTAAAAAATCACTGCATTCTGTATTTTACATGCATTAACTCATTTAATCCTTATATGCTATACTGTAAGGAAGTTACTAGCATCCCCATTGTATAGATGAGAAAACCAGGGCTTAGAGAGGTTAATCAGTTTTCTAAGGTCACTTGAAAATTGGAGGCAAAAGCAGGGTCCAAAACTGTGTACTCATTTATCCAGCCACCAACTATTTATTGAAAACTTTCTATGTGCCAGACTTTGAATCTTTATTCTATAATTTTTACCCATTATGTGCTCAATGGTAGCTTTTCAGTGACAGGCCCAGAGGAGTTCAAAAGAAAATGAAAGAAAACGGAGAGAATGCAATGAAATGAGTTTCTGCCCTTAATCAAGAGTTGAATCTCCAGGACCCAACACCATAATGCCCTCCCCCAACACACACCCCATGAAAGACTGTATGTCATTTACACTCTTCCTTGGAAGCTCAATGCATTGAACTCCCTGATCAGGGGCTGCTGCACTGCTATCCCTCCTGGTCAAGTGAGTAGGTCCTGCCATAACATTGAGACACTCCTGCTTCACTGATATAATCTCTTTTATCATTTTCATTGCTGACTTACACACCTCAAGTACAGTTGATAACTAAAAGCCAAGTCTTGGGGACAAAGAATGAGAGAAATGTGCAACCCTAGATTCCATTTTCTTGCTTCAACAGTACAACTTTGGCAATAAGAACTCTTTCCAGGATGCTGAAACTACAAGTACTTTCAAAACAATGGAAAATTTTATGATATTCTCTGGTCTTTATTATGGAGACATGAGAGAAGAATCAGTTGTCTTGAATATATTTTGAGGGGGAAATTCTGGTTCGTGTTGAATATACATTTGCAGTAAAATGAACCAGCCCGAAGGTTCACCACACATTCTGATTAAATAAAATGTTTCTGTGTAGAGCACAGATTTGGCCCTTGGAGTTATGTCTGGATGAAAAGCAGGCCTTCTTCATAAGAAACAACTTGTGAAAAATACAAGGCTGGAAAAAGGCAAGTAGAAGAGACAATAAAGCATAATAGAAATTCAGAAAAGACTTGGGCTAGCTGGGTGGCCTGCCCTAATAACCACCATTGGGAGCTGGAGAGCTGCCTGGGTGTGGAAAGTGGGGACCACGATGAATAATTGAATGGGAAAAAAAAAGAAAAAAAAAAACGAGGGAAGAGTATTAAGTTGCATCTTCTCCGCATGGGATCTTGAGAAGAAGGGAGGTGTTTTTAAGAAGGTGGAGTAAGTGGCTACCTTCCTGGTTTCAGGGGCAAACAGCCCCTTCTTCCTAAGAAAATGTTCTGTCAGCCCCCACTACAGTGAATATAATGTCCACCAATAAGCCACTCCTTGAAAGTCAGGAATTTAAAGACCAATTAGCTTAGAATGAAAAAATTGTTATGATGGGGGAAGAATAAGGCATTACCAACCATAAGCTCCTTAAACCAAATGGATTTCTGATATATATATGGGGTTTTTTACATATAGAGGGGCTTTTTCTGGGTATTGAGCAAATAGTGATGGGCCCTTCTTATATATTTTTTCTGAACTTTATAGGTTATTGTAATTATCAATAGTATTTTTGGAGTCAAGGAAATATCTTCAATGGGACAAAGATAGGTGCTATGACGAAACAGTACTGAGGAGAAACCAAGATGGCAGCATAGGTAAACACCTAAACTGCTGCCTTGCACAGCAATTTCAAAACTACAACTAAAGGACAAAATGGACACCATTCAGAACCATAGGAAAGCTGGATGAGTGGAAATTCTACAACTAGAAGGAAAGAGAAAAGCACATTGAGACTCAGAGGTACAAAGGCGTGTGGAGAGGACTGGCGGCTGAATGCACCACTGGCTTTCTCAAGTGGGAGGAAGACGGAAGCTCCTGTCTGTGCTAAACTCCAGTTCCAGGTGAGATTCTGGGAACCCAGACTCATTCGGGGGGAATCTGGATTGTCAGGAAAAGAGAAAAGCAC
Organism: Lasiurus cinereus; assembly: GCA_011751065.1. Lineage (NCBI taxonomy): Eukaryota > Metazoa > Chordata > Mammalia > Chiroptera > Vespertilionidae > Lasiurus > Lasiurus cinereus. Next base: position 20,539,205 of record JAAGEH010000043.1, on the reverse strand, counting down.
ACTGAGACTCAGCGGAGCTGCAGGAGACAGAGATCTGGAAGTGTGTGAGCACAGAGAAAACTGACTGCTGAGTGCGTGGCCACCTTTCTCAAGTGGGAGGGAGACAGAAGCTCCCAATTACACTGAATTCCAGTCACGGGTGAGACTCAGGAAACCCAGACTCATTCGGGGAGAAACTGGATTGTCTGGCAGCGGGTGGAACTTGAGGGCGGCTTTCTCTCAGAGGTGCTTGCAGCAATTACCAAGGGACACTGAAAGCCAGGGGCTTCATAGGGCAGGGCTGATGGGAAGCCAAGGCTGTCTGCTCTGCCCTGAGACTCCATCCCATCCAAGCTGAGCACAGAGGCTTTTGCAATTTTGCAAGTCTTGTTTCATGAGGGTGTCTCCAGCACAGAAGTTCTCTCAGCACAGACACAGTTGATCTTCACAGCCAATTGGCCTGGAGTTTAATTCTTCCCAGTGATAGCAACAACAATCAAGACTTAGCTACAGCCAAGACTGGTTTGGCTCAGGGGATAGAGCATTGGCCTGTGGACTGAAGGGTTCTGGGTTTGATTCCAGTCAAGGGCACGTACCTTGGTTGCAGGCACATCCCCAGTAGGGGATGTGCAGGAGGCAGCTCTTCGATGTTTCTCTCCTGTTGATGTTTCTAGCTCTCTATCCCTCTCCCTTCCTCTCTGTGAAAGGTCAATAAAAATACATTTAAAAAAAAAAGACTCAACTACAACAAGGCTGTGCACACAGTCCACAAAGGGGTGTACCAAGAGTGTCCACCTCAGGTAACTGGGGAGGCTCGGCCACTGGGCCCTATAGCACACCTAGCACACAAAGCTACTCTACCAACTCAGGGAAGCAGCGAAAATGTGGAGACAAAGAAACAGATCACAAATGAAAGAAATGAAGGAGAACAAATGACTGGATATAGAGTTCAAAACCACGGTTATAAGATTTTTCAAGAATTTCCTAGAAAAGGCCAATAAATTTAGTGAGATCCTCAAGGTTATGAAAAAGGACCAACTAGAAATTAAACATACACTTACTGAAATAAAAAAGATTATACCAAGACCTAACAGCAGACTAGAGGACCACAAGAATCAAGTCAAAGATTTGAAATACAAAGAAGCAAAAAACAAAACAAAACAAAAAAACAACTCTCAACCAGAAAAGAAAAAAGAAAAAGGAATCCAAAAATTTGTAGATAGTGTAAGGACCTTCTGGGACAACTTCAAGTGTACCAAATCTGAATTATGGGGGTGCCAGAAGAAGAGAGAGAGCAAGACACTGAAAACTTATTTGAAACTGAAACCAGTTTAGCTCAGTGAATAGAGCATCGGCCTGTGGACTGATGGATCCCAGGTTTGATTCCAGTCAAGGGCATGTACCTTGGTTGTGGGCACAACCCCAGTGGGGGGTGGGCAGAAGGCAGCTCATTGAAGTTTCTGGCTATCTCTTTCCCTTCCTCTCTGTAAAAAATCAATAAAAATATGTTAAATGTTGATGATTGAAGTAAAATTTTTAAAAACTTATTTGAAGAAATAACAACCGAAAACTTCCCCCACCTGGTGAAAGAAATAGACTTACAAGTCCAGGAAGCACACAGAACGCCAAACAAAAGAAAGCCAAAGAGGATCATACCAAGATACATCATAATTAAAATACCAAGAGCAAAAGACAAAGAGAGAATATTAAAAGCAGCAAGAGAAAACAGTTAATTACCTACAAGGGAGCACTCATATGATTGTCAGATGATTTCTCAACAAAAACTATGCAGGCCAGAAGAAAGTGGCAAGAAATATTCAAAGTGATGAATAGCAATAACCTACAACCAAGATTACTCTACCCAGCAAAGCTATCATTCAGAATTGAAGGTCAGATAAAGAGCTTCACAGATAAGAAAAAGCTAAAGGGGTTCATCAACACCAAACCAGTATTATATGAAATGCTGAACGGTATTCAATAAGAAGAGGAAGAAGAAGAAAAAGGTAAAGATAAAAATTATGAACAACAAATACATATTTATCAACAAGTGAATCTAAAAATCAAGTGAATAAAAAAATCTGATGAACAGAAAAAAAAATAGTACTGAAAACAGAGAAGCTTTGGTACATGACAGGATACCTAGAGAGGAAGTCTCGCTATACTGGGGACAGGTGAAGTCATACCTGAGGACAGAGAAGTGCAAAAAGGAAAAGGAAAAAATTTTTTTAAATTTTATCCATTTTACATTTTTCCTAAAAATATGTATTAGTACCATTCAAAAGAAAGCAAACAGAAACTTAGAAAATAAGATGTAAACATACTTTTAAGCTCTTTGGGTGATAAAATAGGAGGGGCTTAATTCTCCCAGTCCCCAAAAATTGCATGCCCTCTATTACGTATAGGACATCTTTCAATTCATAATTCTGTGGGAAAGGGAATTTCTGTAATAGAAAGCATTGATTCTTAGAACAGGAATGTAAGAAGAATCTTTGTATACATGTATGCTTTTCATTATAAATGTGAAAACCACACACTTCAAAATAGAGAAGAAAATTTGCCCGTAATATAATTTTGCATTGTGCTTTTACCATATACTCTATATCACATAGCAGAAGCATTATTCTGTGCCCTACAGTCTTCAAAATTATCATTTCAATGGCCACCTACTATTATATATCATAATTTGTGTTTCTTTTCAAATATGTTGCATATATGAAGCAGGCAATACATCCAATTGGAAATGTCATCTAAACATCTATAGAAAAATGTGTTTCTTGGTTGAACTATTGCATTCTTTGCTTTATGTTTAAAAAAAGATCTACTTTTTCCATGGGCTCATTAAGTTATCTTTCTTGGGGCATTCAACATATTTGCTTGTGAATTGCACCAGGGCTTAACTAGCCTACTTATTAATTCTAAGTGGCCTAAGAGATGGAAGCATACCCACTATGGTAAATAAGAGATTCTAAATCCAAAAAGAATTTGATAGGCTAGAAAAAAGAATGGGCTGAATCAAATAAGATGGCATTTCACAGGCTAAAAATTTTAAAAACTGGGTTTTTTTCATTTAAGCTGGGTATGTTTTAACCAGAGAAAATAAACCTTAAAAAGGACCCCCCCCCAAAAAAAATGCTCTTCAAATATCTCGGGGATGAAAGGGATCTTTATTATAAAAAGGGAAGTCCAAAGAGAACAGTAATAAATGGTAACCATGGCTACAAGCTTCAGAAGAAGCAATACATTGCCATTTGTTCATGTATTCCATAAATATTTATTGAGCACAAGCATTGTGCTCAGTGCTAAGGACACTGAATCATGACCCTGACCCTCAGGGTGGTCACATGGTAGTCAGCCAGACAGGCTGCCACAAACAATCAAATAAACTAATAAATAATAACAAATTGTGTGCTATAAAAGAAGCAATAAAAGAGCCTGAGATAAACATTAGTAGGAGGGACTCACTGTCAACAGATGGCCAGAAAAAAACCTTCTCTGTGACACCTCAACAGAGACCTAAAGAATGAGAAAGGGTCATGGAAAGAGTGTTCCAGGCAACCTCTCTGAGACCAAATAGAGTTTGTGTGTTGGAAGAAATGAAAGAAGGCAAGTGACACTCCAGCACAGTATGGTGAGCAGGAGACGGTGAGAGAGAAGGTTGGAGACATAGGTAGGGAGTTTTGAGGACATAGTAAGGAGAGTAGATGTTAATTAAAAGGCTATGAGAAGCTGCCGAAGAGACTTAAGCAGGGACTGGCTTGGTTAATTTTTTGCTTTTATTTTTTAAAATATATTTGTCTTAGTCATTTCAGAGAGTAAGGGAGAAGGAAAGAGATATAGACACACCAGTGCTGGCAGAGAATCATTGATCAGCCTCCTCCTGCACATCCCACACTGGGAATACAACCTGCAACCCAGACATTACCCTGAACCATGATACTCAACCACTGCGCCACATCGGCCAAGCTGATTTTTTATTTTTAAAAGAGTACTCTGCTGTAGTGTGAGGAACAGGTGAGAGAGGGGCTGAGAGGGAAGCAGGGAGGAGGCTATTGAAAGTGGCCCTGGTCATAGGAGTGGCGTCTGGGACCAGAGTGGAGGCAATAGAGACAGAAAGAAGTGGGCAAAGAGGGGACAGAATCCTAGGAGAGTGTGTGATCAAGTCCCTACAAGGGTTCAGAGCTGGGACGACCACACCTCCATAGGCCATAGAAAGGATTCAGATCTCCTAAAGCCCCTACCAGCTCTGCGACTCTCCAGGAGACAGAGAAAGATTCTAAAAGAAACTTCGGTGTGTGAATAAAGACCCTTGGGGGTCGCAGACATGGTTCCCCCTGGTTTACATGCAACAGGCCCTGTTTTTCTGAAACTCTTAGCAATGAAAGACACTAGGTTGGGCCAAATTCCTCCAAAGAGTTAATTACTGGCCTGTCCCCTGGAGGATCAGAATAAAACAGGAGCATGTGGAAGGCATCAAGCTTATAATGCGAACATGAGCAGCACTAATGGGAACACTCCATTGCCAGGCACCGTCCCCATAATTCTACAAATTAGCCAGAGCCTCTGGAATCCCAGGTCTGCAGCTGCGGCACAGATGTGCGCTGAGCACTGGGATGGGAGCAGGGAACAGAGGATGGAGTATAAAGAGATTTATCCAAATCAAACTGGGACTCTTGGTATTTAATGAAATCACCACCACTCCTGTCTCCAAAGTGTAACCGGAAAGATCTTTTCAAAATGCAAATTTGATCATATCTTCATTCTCATCCCCAACCTGCTTAACATTGCCTTTAGAATGAAGCCCCAAATCCCAGCATGGTCTGTAAGTCAGGGGAGCATGTGCTCTGATTTGCCCAAAACAGTTGGGGTTGATGCCAGTTTGGGTTGTTATTGATGGCTCCTCATTTTACTCTCACAAGTGTTTTAGTTTGGATGATGAATTATGTGGTCTTTCCATGGCTGGTGTCTCTGTCCCCATTTCCTGCCTCACTTCCAGCAGCAGCCACACTGGATTTTTTCTGTTCCTCCAACTCTCTGTCATCCCTCCTGCTCCAAAGGCTTCCCAGGAGCTGTCTTCTACGGCGAGAAGGCTCCACAGTCCCCTCCCCTTCACCAAACCATGGCTACAGCTCCTTCAGATCCTCCCAGACCAGCAGAGTTCTTCCTCAGACTGTCTCCTAGCTCCATCATGTTCCTCTCCTCCATGGCACTTACCATAATGGGTTTTGTTTTTGCTCTGTTTACTTTTATTTGGGTGATTAATGTTCAACTATCTCTCCCATGTGAATGCAGGCAGTTACCATGTCTCCTTTGCCCTTGAAAAGCAAATGCCAAGCAAATTTTGACTGAATGAATGAATGAATGAAATTATTTTTGAATAAATAAATAAGTTAATGAACAAATTACTGATTGCTTATTGGCCACTCCTGCCATAAATAAAACGAACAAAACAGTGTAGTGAAATACGCTAGAGAAATAGTAAGCGGTGACCTGATTGAGATTTTTGTGGTATATTTATTGTGGTGCACAGGTGTGTGTGTCTGTATTCTAAACAGGTACTGAATTCCACAAAGGTCACCTTTCAAGCTGGACTCTTGTCCCAAAGACACAGGAACAATTCAGTGAGTTTCTAAAACTCCTCTCTGGAACTTGCTTGAAAAGTCTTAATATAATCCATTTGACCTCCTCAATAATGGCAAGACGACAATCTCAGAAGAGAGGTTTTGATTTCTGGAAAAGCCAACTGATATTTTGTACCTAGTCTTATGGATGAGCCTGCAGAATAGCCAGATAAGGGGTGTTTAGGTAAAAAATCAGATAAAACTTTACAGACCAAATCTCTCATGTGTCTCTGAAACTGTCCCTTAATGTCATTCCAAACACTCCTTGAGCCCTAGCAGCAAATGTGGAAGAAGAAGTAAGCCTTGTTCGGTCATTTGAAAACATTTGTGGAAAACCAACCTCGAACAAATTCCTTGGAATAACAATCCCTCCTCCCAACTGTGTGGTGCTTTTGAGCTTGTCAAATGCTTTCCCAAAATTGATCAGAGACATCCTCTTCAACAAGGGCCCACTCTAAAACATTCTGCTGTTTTCATTTGGAAGAACAAGGCAGATGGGGTTGAGGAGGGAGAGAAGTGGAATCTGAGCCCTTCTAGGGTCATGAGTCATAAAGGCTTTAAAGAAATCTAACACCTCCCAGCACTAAGCATGACTGGAAAAATAAATACCAGCTCCCGGAGACAGCACCACAATGGTTCCAGCCAAGTGTAGACATCTCTCAGAGTCCACCTGTTTGTGCTCCTTCACCCCAGATCTGCCAGGGCCTGCCCCAGGATGACAGTTCTGAAATTTCATGAGCACCACCAGAATGGTCACCTAGTAGCTTCTGAGTAGAATTGGAAGGAGAAACAGCATTTTTTGAGCTCCACCTTAAATATGCAGGAGCCAAGTGCAAGGGTGAGCTACAGAGCCTAAAGCTTGAAGTCATCTGTCCTTCTTTATGGCCCTTGAGATCTATGGGAAAGAACTGAGGATGAATATGCTTTCAAGTCCTGGTAAGCCTGTGTCTTGAGGGCTCTCCATCTTCCTGCTCTTAACCATCTGGTGTCAAATCTAGTTTCTGCTTCAGAACTTCAATGTAATGAATGTCTAAAATTGTCTTACCTCCTTGCTAGCACTTATACATTAGCCTTCTACTTATAATCTAGAGTACAAGGCATTTCAGCTATTTGGAGCACCATCTCCTCTAGCCTACAGATGAATCAGGAGACACAAAGACAAAAGAAGTCATCTAAGCTTTACAGAAATGCACTCTTCATTGGGCCATGGCTGCACAGAAGTTCAAGAGAATGAAAAAAAAAGTCACATTCTGGGTGAAGACACCTAGAATGACAACCAAGATGAGCAAAGTCAGAGGTTAGATCAAGATGATAGGGTATAATCACAGAACTGGCACCAATCAGGGAAGTGCTCAAGATACACCAGATGACTAACATGCCCCCAGATATCTAGTGTCAGGGCCATGGACTGAAGGGAAATTGTTTTCCTGGCTTTGCACTTTAGCAACATATAGAATCGGGTGTTTGCCTCTTTAGCTTATTAGTTTCATTGTCACCCAGTCCCTAAAAGAGGTCGGCTTCTCCCCATATCTATAATAACCAGTGTGACCACAATTAAGTGTTCAAATTGAGACACACTTGAACATGAAAGTGGCTACTATTAACAATTTTTCTGGGAAGCAGGTGTTAACCTGTGACTGTCCCAGGAAATCCAGGCCCTGCTGCCCTTCTGGTAACAGATGCATTCTCAGTGGATGATCTCCTCCCACTCATCCTGTGTGTCTCCCAGAGAACCTACCAACTAGAATGATGCCCATTACTGAGCCAACTGAAACCAACCAGCATGTCCTCAGGCTGGCATCTGACAACATACAACAGGTCCTGAAACCACAAACCACATCACCTACCATTCCTGGACAAATAAGAAAAGTCCCAGTCATTATTAAGACAGCCACACATTTGCCTCCAAGATTAAATATCCTGTGTCCTGAGTCTCAGGGAAAGCCACCGCCTCCTCATCTAGGCATCCAAACCTGGCATCTCCACACCTGCCCCACCCCTAACCTCATCTATGTTTCAAGGGAGTGGAGTCTCATCCGTGACTATATTGATGGGAAGCATCTGTGAATAAATGAGGCTTAAGGTTTTGATGACAGATTTTCAAAGTGATGATTTAAGAAGATAATCGATGCTATGGCCGTGCTTCTCACACGAACTTTCATAAGAATCACATAAGTTCTTGTTAACATGCAGATGCTGTTTCAGGAGGTCTGGATGGGGCCAAGATGCTGCCTTCCAACCAACTCCCACATGAGGCTGAGGCTGCTGACCATGGGCCCCACTTTGAGTAGAAAGAATCCACAGCATTTAGTTTAAGGGCTGAATGATATGTCAGATATTTTTTTTAGTGCTGACATGAGGAGAAGCATGCCAATTAAATCTGTATCCCAAAGGCAGTCTGGTAGAGGGGAGGAAGAAGAGAGGAGTAAAGGAGAAAATATAGGTGGATAGATTGAGAGGTAAGTAGGAGGGAGAAAAAAGGAGGGAGGAAGGAAAGAGAAAAGGAAAATAAGAAGGGAAGAATATCAGTACTTTAAATTAAGGTGGGCTAGAGAAGAGGAAAATAACTGAGGGTTAAAGTGGTTCCTTGGCAGAGGGGGAAGCAGCAGCTCCATTCCCATTGCCTAGAGCCCCAGGGAGCAGTCGTTTCCATTCTAAAGCCCACAGTAATAAAAATCTCAAATTCCTTTATTTTTACAATTGTTTGGCCAATTACTAACAGACCCATAGCACAGAGCCCTCTAGTCCAGAAACTTTCCAACTTTTTAATCATGGCTCACTTGAGAAAGACATTTTACACTGTGACCCACTAAACACACAAATGCCTTACAGCATAATACCTTTAATATCAGCAAAACAATGTGTCCTACTCAACACAATGCCATACTCTAACCTACTCATCTTTCAGTTGATCAAATTGCAGTCGGACGGGAAAGACACTTGCCTACGTACGTGTCAGAGGGCTGCCGGTGAGCCAGGCAGAGATGGGGACCTAGGGCTTCAACTTCACTCTGTCCACTTCACAGCACTGTGCTTTGCTTGGGTTCACTTAACAATACTCCACACTCCAGAAATGGACTTAGAGGCAAGATTTGACTATAGGTTAAGATCGATTTTTTTTTAAATATCAATAGTTTCTCTCTCTTCTTATTTTATGTTTCATTATCCCCAGCCCTCACCGCTTAAAGTAATCATTATCTCTATGACTGTTATCTCTGAGAAGGAATGGGATAGGATACAAAACTAGAAATCACCTTTAGGTCTCTTCTCGGCTTTAGTTTCTAAAAATTTAAGCCATTAAGGGGAAACTTACCGTTGAGCTACAAACAAATAACTGTATTGGGAGAAAGATCTCCCAACCCTCAGCCACAAGTTATGGAAAAGATGTCCCCAGGTGAGGGTGAAGGGGAGGAAGGAGAGACAAGGATGAAATAATGATACAGAAAGAGCCTGGTGGGCCTCAAAGGGAAGGGCCTGTGCCTTTTTCTCTGGGCAGGACATCAAGGAGGCGCTTGAATTTCAGATACCTTGGAGAGAGACAAGAATGCCTCAAGGGAGAATGGCAATGGGATGTGTCCCGGCAGGTGAACCCTCCCAGGCCTACCTTGCAGCCCAGAAAAGCATATGACAGGGATGGGGAAGGTCTGGCCCGTAGGGTGCATAAGGCCCTCGAAATCATTTGACCTGGCCCTGCCAAGGCATTAGGGGTGAGGCAATGAAATGTTTGATCAAATAGAGCAGGCTAATTTTTAAGTTGATAATTTTGTATGGCCTGAAAATGATGTTATAAATATCCAAATGGCTCCTGGCCAAAAGAAAGGTTTCCCATGCCTGATATAAGAGATGGCAAATAGCACTGACACAAAGGGGCAAGGCAGATAGGAAAAGAGAATGTCTCAATGACAGTTAAGGTGCCTGGAAGACTAATGAAATGGCTCTAGATCAGTGGTTCTCAAGCTTTCTAATGCCGGGACCCTTTAATACAGTTCCTCATGTTTGGTGACTCCCAACCATAAAATTATTTTTGTTGCTACTTCGTAACTGTAATTTTGCTACTGTTATGAATTGTAATGTAAATATCTATGTTTTCCGATGGTCTTAGGTGACCCTGCTAGTGGTTCTCAACCTGTGGGTTGCAACCCACAGGTTGAGAACCGCTGCTGTACAGTCTAAGACCATCGGAAAATACAGATATTTACATTACAATTCATAACAGTAGCAAAATTACAGTTACGAAGTAGCAATGAAAATAATTTTATGGTTGGGCGTCACCACAACATGAGGACCCGTATTAAAGGGTCGCGGCATTAGAAAGATTGAGAACCACTGCTGTAGATGAAGGCCTCAGCGCCTTGGTACTTGGTAATCTCACTCAGAACATAAGCCTGGCATTGAGAAAAGTGACGGGTCCCACATGGCAAATTTAATATTAACCCTCCATGTAAAGAACTGGCCCGAAAGAAAGCTGAACTAGTGAGCACCAACTAAGAGAATTTTATTTTTTGAATATAGAGTTGGTGAGTCAAGAGTCTTTTTTTCTATTCCTGATGGCATACGATACATTTTGTTTTTGTTTTTCAAGAAAGAAACACAATAAATAATCAGCAATAGTTAACTTCTGAAAAGAGACTTTGACTTTCATTTTTATATTGTTTGCATGTCCTAAATCTGTGAAAATATTAGCTTTGTAATTTTTTAGTATCTTCTGTGGCTAACAGAAGCAATGGAAATTATGTATTAAAATTGTGTTCGTCTCAAGAATGCATGAAAAATTTGTAGACTATGCAAGAAACTGTTAACAGCTGTTGTGCCTAGAGTCTGGGATAGAAAGAAAACTTATTACTATTCATGTACTGTTTAAAGTATTTTAGCATGTTATATATTTATTATATATTATTTTTCCTAATTAAAAAAATGTGTTTGCTCCAACACTGGTATGTTCTTTTGTATGATCTCCCATTATAACATGTCTGTACTGCTCAGATGAGCACTTACGGTCCTTCACCACTCCAGAGAACATATCTTTCTTTACTAGGATGGTAATGCTATGAGAATAAGTGTCATCTCAGCCCTCGTTGTATGAGTACAAGGTTGGCATTTAATTGCTATTCATTGGTGAACTGTTTGTCGTGTATTTATGTATCTATTTATAAAATTATCCTATATAATAAAAGCATAATATGCAAATTAAACAAATGGCAGAATGACCAATGGAACGACCGGTCACTATGATATGCACTGATCACCAGGGAGTAGATGCAGAATGCAGGAGATGCCCCAGCCTGCAGGCCCCAGGCCAGCCAAGGAGGGTGCCAGCAAGAATCCCCTTTTCCTCCCCAATGCCCGATCACCCCACAGATAGACCCTGACCACCAGCCAGGCCTAGGCACTCTACCCATGCATGAAGGGTCTCTAGTTTGCTTAATGATTCTTTGTCACTGAAACAACTTAGGGGGTTAATGACTGCTTTGCTTATCACTGGATCTCTAGCAATTATCTCAGGACCTGGTACATAGTAGGTGTTCAATAAACACTTCTTAAAGGATGCAAGAATAAACAGATTATAGCACCACCAGTGATTCATATAGTTTCCCTGAATGTCTCCAGTTTCATTATAATTTTTCCATTTAGACTGTATAGACAAATAATTCTCCAGTGACTTTTGTTTCTTACAAGCACTAAAAGTAACAACCTCATCTACCGCTTGAGTCACAGGCCAGGAATTCTGTCACAGAGATGAACGTCCAGGATTTCCCTGAAGACTTAGCCCTGGTGAAAACAACAAGCTGTTTTTCCAGAACAAATAATTCCCAACAGCAACATTTATTTCATTTACTTTGATTTGAAATCTTATAGAAGGAAGTCAAATTGCAGCTAGAGGTGCATGCTTGATTTTTTTTTTTTTTAGTCCAAGATTCTTGCACTTCATAAAGTTTGCCAGATTCCTATGCTTTAAGATAGTTTGAGGAAAATTGCGCCTGCAATAAAAAACAAAGACCAGCCTTTGGAAAGCGAACAAGGAAGCCCTTGCCCCTCTCAAACCTGAAGCCAACAAAAAGGCTCTGAAGGCAAAGAAAACAGGGCTGAAAGACGTCCACAGTCACACACAAAAAGAAAACCTGCATGTCACAAACCTTCTGATGGTTCAAGACACTGCAACTCTGAAGGCAGCCCAATATCCCCGGAAGAGCGCCCCCAGGAGAAACAAGCTTTCCCACTGTGCCGTCAAGGAGTTCCCCCTGACCACCGAGTCAGCTGTGAAGAAGAGAGGCAACAACCACACACTTGTTTCACTGTGTGTGTTAAGGCCAACAAGCACCAGATCAAACCAGCAGTGAAGAAGCTTTATGACATTGACATGGCCCAGGTCAACACCCGGATCAGGCCTGAGGGAGAAAAGAAAGCATACGTTCCACCTGCTTCTCACTGGGATGCTGTAGGTAATGCCAAGAAAATTGGGAACATCTAAATTGAGTTCAGCTGGCTAATTCTAAATATAGAATTGTTTTAATTGTAAATTATCAAACAAAACAAAAAAACAGAAAAGTACAAGCATCACAGAAGGAAACTACAACAAATAACAAGAATGGTTAGCTCTGTGTGGATTACAAGTGGTATTTTATCTTATTTTTTTGTTCGTTTCAAATTTTCTAAAAGTAATAAATATAATTAAGATAATCATTAAAAAAAAAAAACATTTAAGTTACTTCTTCCTGCTCTCCCATCCCCTAATTGCTCCTTCTCCTAGGTTTCCTAGTTCGGTGAAGAGCACAATTGTCCACACACTTTCCCAAGCCCAAAACCTGAGGTCCTCTTTCACAGCCAATGGAGCACTACTCACTTTTGTTGCTACTTGTCTTACTCTCAGCTCAAACTGCCTTAACCAAATACTGTACCATAAACTGGGTGGCTTAAACAACAGACATTTATTTTTCATTGTCTTGAGGCTCAGAAGTCCAAGAACAAGATGCCAGCAGATTCGGTTCCTGATGAGAACTCACTTCCTGGCTTGCAGGCGGCCGCCTTCTCATTACATCTTCACTTGGCCTCTCTTCATCTTCTTAGAAGGACAATAATCCCATTATGGGGGCCCCACTTGATTACCGCCCAAAGACCTTACCTCCTAATACCATCGCATTAGGAGTTAGGGCTTCAACATATAAATTATGTAGGGGACTGGCACACTGCTTAACAAATCATCCCAAAACTTAGTGCTGTGAACATTATCATTAACTCTCTTGTTTCTGTGGGTTGACTTGAATCAGCTGAGCAGCTCTCATTTGGGGTCTCTCATGTAGTCATATGTCAGCTGGACATCCAAGATGGTCCCCTTACATGCTGACAGCTGATGACAGTTATCAGCTGGGAGCTCAGCTGGAGCTGTCAACGGAAGGGCTTACACATAACTTCTCCATGTGACCTGAGCTTCTTGAAGCATGAGCTTCTCCAAGACAGAGTGACCCAACCGCAACCTTTCCCAAAGGCCCAGGTGACAGGTAAGTGACCCCGCTATTGCCTATACAGTGGTAATTAGAGAGTCTTGATGAAATCAAGCTTCTATCTTTTGGTAAGAATATTTCCTAGGCGATACTGGGTAATTTCAGTGAGAGGGACATAATGTCTGGTTGGCTGTCTTTTTATGATAATGGCCTACTGATAATCAAATGCTTAGCTAAAGCAATTCATCAGGAGTTCAAATGTGCATTTTTTCCCCCCAAAGATCATTTTGGCTATAGCACAAGTTAACTTAAGAGGAAATGAATGTAAAATTACATGCAGCCTCATGAGAATGGCTATCAAACCAAGTCATAATGATTTATAGGGTACCTCATTCTGGTTTGGTCATTTTAATAGTCTATAAAAAATAAATGCGTTCAAAGGGAAATGAAAAACAAGGAATACAATGTTTTAGCATACTCTTTTACTGATATAGCTCAATTATTTTAAAACTATTTATATTAAAATTTTTTTTAAATTAAGCATCAACCTTAAAGGCTAACAACAACAACAAAAATTGTTTTACCACCAACCAGGATGAATAACTATTGTCTTAAAATAAACACTGAATTTCCTCAAATGCTTCCTTTTTCTTTCCTTTCTTTTTTTTCCTTTTCTTTTCTTTCTCTACTCCCTACTTCCCCCTCCCATCTCCATCTCTCTCACACTTTTTATTTAGGTAAAAAAACATATCTTGAGCTTTTTAAAAATATTTTTTTTTATTGATTTTAGAGAGGAAGGGAAAGGAAGAGAGAGAAACATCAATCCCCAGGCTCTTGCTCTATCCACTGAGCCAAACCTCCTCGGCCTAGGGCAATCTTGAGCTTTTTAAATAATAAAGGCACAAAAGAAAAATGTAACAAGATTACAAACACTTTAAAACTTTTATCCAGAAGGTTCCAGAACTAAGGAGCATGGTCAAACTTCTTAACCAGAAGGTCAGATTACATTTCAGCCAAAAATTGAATCCAATCTGCACCACCTGAGAGGAGGCAGAACCGCAGAGAGGAGAGAACATGGGCTTTGGAGTCTGATAAACCTCGACTGGATTCCCAGCTCCACCACACACATTGTCGTCACTGTTGCAGCTCCAAGCGGAATGCTGCCTCTCAATCTTTAATGGGCCTTCCAACTACTGATCTGGAGAGCCTGAGATTCTGCATTTCTGATTCTCAAGCTCTCGAGTAATGCCTATGCTGCTAGACTATGGGCACACTGAGGTGGCGGGGGGCTCTACAATCCACAGGAGCCACTGTCTCTGCCCTGGAAGAAAGTCAATCCTTTGTAAGTTTTTTCAACATGGAAACAGTATTCTTCCTATCGGGTCGTGAGCGTATCAAGTGACTTCGTCACTGCCTTAATGGTCCCCTATTAGTTGAAAATGTTTCCCAAGTAACTTTGTAATAAACGGTATCACTTACTCCTGGACCACAGGGTATTTAGGGTAACTTACTCCAACTATTGCTGCATGTGAAAAGAGAGACCCAGCATGGCCCTATGCAAAAGGAAGTCAGAGAGAGGGTTTGGAAGCCCACCAATGAGCAATACTTTGGTCTCTGTCCAAGCGAAGCCAAGATTTTACCACAGAGTTGAAATCTGGGTGGCCGTTTGGGTTTCCAGTCTACACCAGAGGCACACACACGAAAATGACATTATAATAATTAGGCTCCACAGCATGCTTTCAAATGAGGCATTATTAGACCCATGTTATAGGTGGAGAAACAACAGCCATGGGGAAGTTATTTTTCCCACTAGAGGCCACCCAAAGTGTCCGGGATGAAGATGAGGTCAAGAACAAAGCCCATGGGTAGTCTGTCCTCAGCATAAACCATGAGGCATTTTCTATGAAGGATGTTTATGCTCTAGTTGAAAGGGCTCTGTAACTAGTGAATGGTAGAAAAGCACAAAAGAGCTTTAGATAAAATGTTTTGTTATTTGTTATAATCTGTTATGATCTTGCATATACTCATAGCCACAAGTGTTTTTTCACAATCATCATTTCTTGAATGTCTTTTCTTACTACGCCTGTGTGACTTGGACATGTTATTTAACTCCTCCCTGTCTTTGTGTCCTCACCTATAAAAACTGGGATAATAAAAACTGGGACAGTAATTCCCTCACTTGTGAAAAATTGCCATCCTCACAGAGGATGAAAGGAGTTACTGCTTATAAGGAACTTAGCAGAGCCTGGCCTGTGGTATTATATAGGTCTTAGTTATTCCTACACAGGCATCTGCTGTATTTCCTCAATCAGAAGGCGAGCTAGCCCTTAGCAGGAGCCAGGGACCTCACTGCTCTTCTGCTCTTCATGGTGCTGAACCTACCGTACGCTTCAGACAACGATTTTCTGTCTGAGTCCCAAAGGCCAAGGTCTGTGTGACCCAGTTCCCTTCCCAAGCTTCATCCTGTGCTTCATCCTCTAATTTTCCCAGAATAAACACTTATCATGATGTATATGAGATTCCCAGTTTGTAAGAACATATTTCAAGTTATCAGGATTTCCTCCTATTTTATATCATTTAAAGGGATCTCACAAACATCTTCTCATTTAAACTTTATAACAACGCTTTGAGGAAGGCAAAATCTTAACCTGTCCATTTTATGGATGCCAAAACTGAGACCCTCTGAAATAAATCCCTCCAGATCATACTGATTAATAGTAATAACAATAGCTACCACTACCAACATTTTTGAAGATTTAATATTAGCTTAAACACATGAGATGGCTGATATTCTCTCATCTTAACCTACAGAAGAACTTCTACTGTATGTATATATATAGTAATTTAATCCTCATGTCAACTCTGTAGGGTGAGAATAAATTCTCTTTATCAGCAAGGGGAATGAAAACTTAAAGGCAATTACCCAAGGTCAAACAGTGGAGCCAGAGTGGTGCATGAGTGGTGCATAACTCGGAAAGGGTGGGGGCTTGTGCTGCTACCCAGATCTCAAGACTACTGAGGCAATGCCTTTTTTGTATTATAAATGTAGCATATTGACACTCACTCTTCACAACAGCCACCGAACCGAGAAAAGTTCATCCCCATATTATATATTAAAGATAAAAAAAGCTTGGCTCAAAAAGTTTTCCTGGCTCAGACAAAGTGACACAGCTATTAAACCTTGAAGTTTAGACTCAAACCAGGGCTGTGCAACTTCCAAGCATGGGCTTTTAACCATCACATCAGCGCTTCTCAATGACCTGGGGGCCGGTCCAGGTGACCCTGTAGACCAATTCAATCACAATCTCTTGAGGTGAGTACTTGCTGAAACTCCGCAGGAAATCCCAGTGTGCAGACAAGCTTGGGAATCGCTGCCACATTCCATCCTCTCCCACCCAGGCTACAGGCTGATAAAATCTGGCCCTGAGGTTCCAACCTGTTTCCCCCCCCCAACCCTCTCTTGCTGGCTTAACCCCACAGGAGTGATCCGAATCGAGTCTTACACAGAGCGAATGCCTCTTTCCCAGACCCACATTCTTCAGAGAGCTCCTGTCAAGGACCAAAACAAGCCCTGGCAAAGAGCCAATCACAGCATCTTCCCATTGACAACAGTCAGCTGTCACCGCACTGAAATGGAAAACGTTTTGCCAAAGGAGGCCCACCGCTCACCCCAGCTTTTAGCTGTGGCCCCAGTGGGTACCCTGGACTGACACAGCTGGGTCTGGCTGGTGTCTGGCTGGGAAGCAGGTTGGGAGGCGTTGACCAGCCCCGGTGGAGGGGGACGGCTGGCCTTCAGCAGGGTCAGGGCCAAGCTCTTCAATGTAAAACGGGGAGGCGTGTGTTCCCTCCCTCTGTGTCCAGTCACCGCCAGTTCAGAATAATTCATCTTCACAAACTTCACTTATTTTCAAAAATATGCTTCTTTGATTCCTGCAAGCCAAACCCCTGGAAAAATAAGGGAAACCAAAAGCCAGGGAAACGGCGCCAATGCAAACACATGTAAGCCCTGAAATAACAGGAGATACTGTGGTCAAGTCTGACCTTTTGAACCGCGCTATGAGCTGAAGCAAAAACAGTGTTTGCTGCTGCTGTGTATGGTAATTGCTCATTTGTGATGCCGAGGAGGGAGGGTTGAGCGAGATAGCCTTTGAAACGGTAGGGATTCAGCCCAAGGGGCCAGAAATGATACCATTTTGAGGAATGACTTTTTTTTTTTTCCAAAAGACAGCCACCTTTCACTTCCATGATCAATATAAGCCCAGAATCCCCTGAGTTTTATCCATCAAATGATGAATACCTAAGACCTTCAGAGCTTCCACAAATGTTTCTCTTCTGATAACACGGATACTTTTTGTTGGGGTTTAACCTACAAGCAGCAATGCCAGTTCACTTGTTTATTTCAGGAGCCTGCAAGAGACAAATGAGGAAGGGTCGAGGTGGGAAAGTGAAATGATGACCCGGGATTAAACGTGGAGTGCAGAGGAGGCTCCTGGCTTCCACACTAACCAGTGCAGTCCCGAGCAGGGCTGCAGCCTCAGACCGGCTGGGGGACTGCCAGTAGTTACATTCCTAGGAGACGCCAGTAGCTGCATTCTTGGGCACACAACACAAGTCACTAGGAGGAATTTGCTCCACGTTAACGTCACCGACAGAAAGACCACAAGCTACAGAGGTCATGCAAATGAGCAATGGTTCCCATGAAAGAGATTCCACATTAAAATAACTGCCAACTTCGCCAAAGAATGAAAATACTCATTTTTATGTTGTTTTTCAGGAAATAATATTCCCTCTCTTTAGTTACATCATTTGCTACATATCTAGAAGATGTGTCTTGAAGAGAAAAAAAACACACATGGTAAATCTAGCTTCACTGCAATGATTGAGGGTAAGATACCCTAAAAAGAAATAATAGCAAATACCTACCAGTGGTTAGTATGTGGTCAGACACAGTAAAGCTTAACTGCTTTTCATGTAGTTATATATTTAATCCTCACAAACAGTGATTACTACTAGTGTCCAGATGTTGTATTTTTATTATAATGGGCTCTCATATTTATCAATTATTTCATCTGTTATTTCTCTTGCTTGAAAAGCAAAAAGTCAAAACAATGTTTAAGAAAAGCATTATGCTAAATGAAATAAGCCAGCCAGAGAAAGATAACTATCACAATGATCTCTCATTTGTGGAATATAATGAACATAAGCTGATGAACCAAAATAGGAGGAGAGCCGAGACTGGTTTGGCTCAGTGGATAGAACGTCAGCCTTCGGACTGAAAGGTCCCAGGTTCGATTCCGGTCAGGGGCATGTGCCTTGCTTGCGGGCACAACTCCAGTGGGGGGCATGCAGGAGGCGGCTGATCCATGTCTCTCTGTCATCGATGTTTCTGACTTTCTATCCCTCTCCCTTCCTCTCTGTAAAAAAATCAATAAAATATATATTTTTTAAAAAATAAAAGGAGAGACATAGAAGTATCCAACAGATTGTCTAACCTATGAAGGAAGGCAGGAGGTGAGATCAACCAAAGGACTTGTATGCATGCATATGAGCATAACCAATGGACATAGACAATAGTGGGGTGAGGGCATGTGCTAGGATGTGGGAGTGGCTGGACAGAGGTCAATGGGGTGGGGGGGAAGGAGACTTATGTAATACTTTAAACAATGAAGAATTTTTTAAAGGAATAAAAAAGTAATAATCCCGCAAATCAAAAAGTATTTCCCCTATAATTTCTTCTACAAGTTTTAAATATTCAATTTTGATATTTAAATTAGTAATTTATCTGGAATTTATTTTGGATTATGATATGAGATAGGGATCTAATGTTTTGTGTTTTTTTTTTTTCAAATGGATAGCCATCCTTTTCATACTGGTGATATCATGTTCTTCACATGTCAAATTTTTATACCTACGTGGGATGGCTTGTGAGCTCTGTTCTGTCCATTCCTTCATGACACTCCACATCATAATGTGGGCCCCATGCATAAATTCTTGCAGAAATAGGCCTTCCTCTCCCCTCTCCCCCATCTTGCCCCTCTCCCCCATCTGCCCCCTCCCCCAAGCTGCCAACACTGACTTCCCTCTGGCACCCAGAACCCGGGCTTTCCTTGCAGCCCCAGCTTCATCCAAAAGGTTGTCCAGAAGGATGTCTGATCTAATTAGCATATTACACTTTTATTATTATAGAATAGAGGTCCTGTACATGAAATTCATGCATTGGGGAGGGGGGAGGTGTCCTTCAGCCCAGCCTGCTCCCTCTCCAATCTGGGACCCCTTGAGGGATGTCTGACTACCTGGATTGGGGCTAAACAGACAGTCGGACATCTCTCTCAAAATCCAGGACTGCTGGCTCCCAACTGCTCACCTGCCTGCCTTCATGATTGCCCCTAGCTGCTTCTGCCTGCCAGCCTGATCACCCCCTAACCACTCTCCTGCCAGTCTAATTGATGCCTAACTGCTCCCCTGCCAGCCTGTTTGCCCCTAACTGCCCTCCCCTGTGGGCCTGGTCACCCCTAACTGCCCTCCCCTGCAGGCCTGGTCAACCCTAACTGCCCTCCCCTGCAGGCCTGGGTTCCCCCAACTGTCCTCCCTAGCAGGCCTAGTCCCTCCCAACTGCCCTCCCCTGCTGGCCATCTTGTGTCCACATGGAGACAGGATATTTTGACCACATAGGGGCAGTCATCTTGTGTGTTGGAGTGATGGTCAATCTGCATATTACTCTTTTATTAGACAGAGTAGAGGCCAGCTGGTTTTCCCTGAAAGGTGTCCTGGATCAGGGTGGGGGTTCCCTTGCGGCATGGGGTGGCCTGGACGAGGGGCCTGTGGTGGTTTGCAGGCCAGCCACACCCCACGGTGACCCAAGCAGAGGCTCTAGTATCTGGGATTTATTTATCTTCTACAATTGAAACTTTGTAGCCTGAAGTGGAGCCAAGCCTTCTGCTCACAGTCATTGAAATTTTGTTGCCCTAAGTGGAGGATTGAGCTGGCCAGGGTTTGTGGAAAGCTTGGCTTCCTCTATCACCAGGAAAACCCAAGCCTCCCTCCTGCTCTCTCTGGGGCCGTAGCCATCTTGGTTGGGTTAATTTGCATACTCATTCTAATTAGCTGGTGGGCATGGCTGGTGGGCGTGGCTGGTAGGTATAATGGAGGTATGGTCAATTTGCATATTACTCTTTTATTAGATAGGATATCTGCTAGAACAATTCCAACATCTTCCCCTACATATTTGTCTCTCTTCTTTTTCACTCTATACTACAGGCCTGTTGCAGGAAGATTCCTACAATAGGGCTTCCTGTGGCGGTCTCTGCCACCCTGCCTGCTTCCCTCCCTTTTCTACTGCCCTGCTTGCTTGCTCTCTGCAACTTCACTCCCTTCTGCAACACTTGGCTTCCTTCTACGATGTCTTTAGTTTTTGCTCTATGGCTGGATATGCAAATTAACCGCCATATTGGTTGGGTTGATTTGCATATGCACTCCTCATTGGCTGGTGGGCGTAGCAGAGGTATGGTCAATTTGCATGTTTTTCTTTAATTAGATAGGACTGATTTTCCCCCTTCCATATCACTTTAGGATCCCCTGATTAAGGAAAAACTCTATTGAGAATTTTGTTATAATTTGCTAGTTTATTTGTGGGAATTAATATCTTCT
The DNA here is from genome assembly GCA_011751065.1 of Lasiurus cinereus. Lineage (NCBI taxonomy): Eukaryota > Metazoa > Chordata > Mammalia > Chiroptera > Vespertilionidae > Lasiurus > Lasiurus cinereus. Next base: position 20,518,522 of record JAAGEH010000043.1, on the reverse strand, counting down.
TGATACTGAGTCAGCACATAATGAACATGGTATGTTTCACCATTTCTTTACCTTTTTCTTCCCCTATTGACAGGAGTTTTTGTCTTGTTCCCACTTTTAAAGAAAAAGATTTTAACCTTTCGTCCTTAATAATGTTTACTGTAGGTTTTTAGCAGACGTCCTTTATCAATTAAGCCCTTCTGAGAAGCCCAAGACTGTCTGAGAAGCCCAAGAAGACAGCAGTTTCCTTCTATGTTGCTAAAAGTTGACTAAGAGAGTTTTTAATCACTAATAGGTATTGAATTTTATCAAATGCTATTGAGACAATCAGATGGCTTTTCTCCTTTAAACTTTTTAATGCCAAACCATCTTTGTATTCCAATGATAAATCCAATTTCATTTTAATACATTGTCTAAGCAAAATGCTAATTTTCTAGCATTTTGCTTAGACATGTGGCTGATTTGTAATCTTTCTTATACTTTCCTTGTGTGGGTTGGAAAACATTTCCTTATTTTATATTCTTTGGTAAAATTTACATCAGCATGCAATTATGTTTCCCAATGTTTATCCAAACTCTTCTGGTCCTATGGAGGGGCAGAGAGCAAACTTTTAACATCTGATTCAACTTTTTAGTGGTGAAGGTTAAACTCCTGTTTCTATTTCTTCTTGGGATAGTTTTGATGAATCATATTTATCTAGGACTTTTGATTATATTTATTGATACAATACTACATTCTTTTTAAGCTTTATTACATTTATAATTATGACCCCTTTTTCATTTCTAGTATTGTTTGTGCATGCTGAATCTTTGAAATAAATTTTTGCTATGTTTATTTTATTCACTTCTTTTCAAATAATCAATTGGTGTGAACACTGTGCCCACCCCACCTCACCCCCAGATTCCCTAGGGCCCTGTCCTCAGGTTACTGACCCACTTTGCCCATGTATATACAGCGAGACTAACACATTTAGGAATTCACAACCACTCTAGTTAACCCTTAGCCACTGACAACCCTGGAGGTATGGAAGCCCCCATGTGGAATAGCTCTGAGGTACAATTCATACTTCAGAAGCCCACTGTGGGGTCAGGCTGAAGCTGTTTTCTCTGAGAGACACCTGGCCTGAAATTGCATCTTTGCTTGGCTTCTTTTTCCCTGACTCTCACTATCCCCTTATATGCTTCTCTAGGATGAGGATGGATGATAAAGCTATTAATCAAGTTTAGATGAATAGGGTTCTAGGACACACTTATCTTCATCTCAGAGTCTGCTTCTGAGAAGCCCAAGAAGACAGCAGTTGTTTTTCAATTCTCTATATTGTGTTTTGTTTTTTGTGACTTTTATTAATGAACCTCATCTTTATTTTTTTTTTCAATTATTTTTGGGAGACTTTATTTTCTTAAATAGATGATTAGCTTCTTGCTTTTCAGTTTCCTTTTTCTAATATAATTACTTAAGGCTATAAATTTTACTCTACACATGGTTTTAGCTATATACCTCGTTTTAATATGTTACATTTTTGTTTTTTAAGTGTTAAATGTTTTCTTATTTTCATGATGTTTATCTTTTTGATAACCAGTAGTGCTGGTCACTGACATGTCCAGTTCAGAGGGCAAGTCTCCTGGTCAGAGACTTGCCCTCTTGAAGCCAGCTATGGCAGCAGGTGTGTTTTGGCCAACATAATATGAGTGGAAGTGATGTGTGTCATTTCGGGACAGAAAGTCATTATTATTATTATTTCAGAGAGGAAGGGAGTGAGAGATAGAAACATCAATAATGAGAATCACTGATTAGCTGCCTCCTACACACCCCACACTGGGGATCGAGCTCACAACTCAGGCATGTGCCCTGATCGAGAATCAAATAGTGAACTCCTGGTTCATAGGTTGACGTTCAACCTCTGAGCCAAGGCAAAAAACTTTAAGAACCACATACACTTCCATCCTCCATTGTAACTAGTAATATACCAGGGGTGCAAGCTCCATTCACTTAGGTCTTAGAGTGAGGAAAATGTGGAGCAAAGTTCCCAGCTGACTTATATGACATGTACCATGAGTAGGAAATAAACCTTCATTGTTTCAAGATATTTTATATCTGTGCATTATTGACTGGTACATTGACCAAAAAGTCTCTAGAAGTGTCTCCTACTCTAATTTTCAAATATAGTTTCAAGAATCTTTGTTTTTTTTTTCAAGTTCATGTTTTATTGGAGTGTGGTCAGAGTATATATCCTGTATGCTACTGAGTCTTTGATATTTGATGACATGTCCTGTGTGGTCTAGCAAGCAACTGGTTGGTTGCCGGGATAGATAATGTAAACTAGATTAAGCAAGTTAATTGCATTGTTCAAACCTTCAACATCTTTACTAATTTTTTAAAATATGTTTTTTATTGATTTCAGAAAGAAAGGGAGGAGATAGATAGAAGAACATCAATAATAAGAATCATTGATTGGCTGCCTTCTGCATGACCCCCACTGGGGATTGAGCCGCAACCAGAATATTGCCCTTGACTGAAACCCTGATTTCCTGGTTCATAGGTCAATACTTAACCACTTAGCCATGCCAACCAATCTTTGAATTTTTAATCTATCAATTACTGAGAGATATTTTTAAAAACCCATTATATATAGATTTTTACATGTCTCTTTATAAATCAATTTGATTTCTGCTTTAAACATACTTGAGGCCATGTGATTTAGTACATTTGACCCTTGAACAACACTGGGTTGGGGGCACTGACCCAGACACAACACAAAATCCATGTACGATTTTTGACTCTACAGTTATCTCTCAGTATCCAAGGGAGTATTGGTTCTAGGATTCCCTGTAGGTATGAAAATTCGCAGATTCTTAAGTCCCCTATATAAAATAATGCAGATCAAAGCCTATAGTTGGGAGTCCAAGGACTCCTGACCTCAAGTTGAAAAGAGTAAAAATATTTATTTTTTTTAAATCTGCATGTAAGTTGACACATGCAGTTTGAAGCCCTGTTGTTTGATGGACCAACTGTACATGCCAGTGGTGAGTTGTTTATTTTAAATTATAAAATTTAAAATGCATCCCTCAGAATGCATTTTTATCTTCCTATCTACATGTCAGAATAATTGCTTCTACCTTATGTTCCAAAAACTATCACTGCCTGGGACATCAATGGCTTGAGGTCACTTTTCATATTGTGGCAAACCATTCAGGGATGGTGCACATACATTCTGAATGCATAATAATCTGGCCACTCTGTGTGTGTGTGTGTGTGTGTGTGTGTGTGTGTGTGTGTAGGAAGCTTGTTACATGAATTCGTGCATGGGTGGGATCCAGCCAACCTGGCCAGGGGGTACGGACATGGGCAGTTGGCCAGCCTGCCTGCTGGTCGAACTCCTGTCGAGGAGACAATTTGCATATTAGCCTTTTATTATATAGGATATACACTGAGTGGCCAGGTTATTATACGTTCAGAGATCATAATAATCTGGCCACTCAGTGTAGTTCAAGTTCAAAACCCCTGGGAGCTGGGCCTCTCTTCCTTGTCATCATTCTGGGCTAAGGGAAGATGTTTCTTTCTAGTCATTCTTTGGTGATGGCATAGCTGTTTAATAGTTCCACCTTTATAAAGGTGTCTCAGTTCCAGCTCCTCACCATGGGCAGCACAGATCCTTACCTCCAATCCCCTCTCACTGCCCCCGCCCCCCCACACACACACTACATCCCCATCACGGGGATTGTATTTATTGCGCTAGCAAAAGGAGTTTCCCAGGAGGAAGGCTTTACGTTATTTAGTAGCAGCAGAACTACAAGTTTTAATAAATTAAGACTTCAGAACTGCATGTCACTAATGCTTTTGTCTTTTGGGGCAGAGATCAGTGGGCTGAAGGCAGGATTTGTGATGGAGAAAAGGACAGTGTGTTCCTGTCCTCTGAATCCTACCAACTCTGCACTCGAGTCTGACAATCACCATCACACCCTAATGTTTTATATCCTTTTTATGTTTTCCTGTCCCTCCCTCTATTTTTCCATGGAGGCAGAAATCAGGGACAGGAGCTGAAGAGGATAACCAGTGAAAGAACACTGCTGAGGATAATAACAGCACTAGTAACAAGAGTTGACATTTATTGACATTTCAATAAGCCAGCTCCTAAGCCAATGCTTTACAAGTGTTCTCTCACTGAAACCTGCAAACCTTGGGATCTTAGTGTGCTGAGCATTTAATGCTCAGGTAGGCACACCTGGGAAGCAGTAAGGATTCCCAACTTTAGTCATCGAAAGCCAGAGCCTGCAATAGCCTGCATTCCCCCTCAAACATTCCAGTTTGAAGGTTTAAATTCCTATTTTTTACTTAATATCCTATTACCTCCCCACCCCAACACCACCAAATACACAATCTTCTCATTTCTTATATGGCAAAGCAATATTATGTAGGATTATTCCTGAAGGTGCTTCAATACTCCACTCAGGTGACACTTTCTCCAGGAGGCTAGTTAGGTGACCCTCTCAAGCTTCTCATAAGCATACTAACCCTTAATTATTCCATTCTATGAGTCTCCTACAGTCTATGAGCTTCTTGAAGGTAGAGACAATTTCTTATTTCTTTTTGTATATCAAGCACACAGCACAAATCCTGGCACATAGGAGACACTTGGTAAACATTTGATGAGTGAGTGAGTGAATGAATTAATGAATAAGTTAATTAATGGATGCATGAATTAATGCATGAACGAATGGAAACTGTCCTTTATGGAGATCATGGTCTCAGTTGAATATATCCCAAGAACAGAGATGTTCTTTTATTATTCTTATAAAATACTAATTCATTCTACTTTTGTCTGAAAACATGCAGCAATCTCTCTGAAGATGCATATTTCTCTGATTTGTGTGTAAGTGTGTTTCAAAATTACTAAGGTGTCATAGGACAAACATAGCTGCACCTAGGGTCCTCTGGCCTCACTCAGCCCGGTATTTTCCTGGGCCTGGGGGGCCTGCTACCCCATGGCTTCCGTCTAACTGCGTGTCTTCCATCAGGTTATGAGGAACATTCCGTTCTGCCCTGTGCCCAAGCATTGCTCTCCCCTGTAGTGCCAGCATGATAACCACATGTTGCTGCCTCTGTTAGTGGTGGTGCTGGGAGACCCTGTGAATTTTTGCCAACTGATACATTTATCCTGAAAGTAGCATTTTGATGTTTTTTTTTATTTTCTTTGTCTCAAAAGGAGACTTTTGTGGGGATGTCCTTTAAAAAAATATATAACAAATCAAGGTACAGGTTTAAACTGGTCTGTCCAAGGCTGACATTGTAGCAATGCTGTTTCCCACACATTAAGGTGATGGACCATCTTGCTTTCTCAGAAGTAATAGCAAGATGTCTCAGACACCCAACTCCTATTAAACCATGCCATGCTTCATGCACCAAATAGTTGCTAGAATTATTTCTCTCTAGAAAAAAAAGAGAGAGAGAGAGAGAAACCACACATACTCAGGAACACGGTTGTTTTTAAGTGACCCCAGATGGGATATGTTAGTATCCCTCCTCTCACTCTATAATAAATCCTTGTAACTAAATAACAAGTATTCGTTATTTTTGTGCATGCAGATGCCAGAGAAAGCTTTTCTAAGCATGGAAAAGTGAGAGGTCAGAGCTGAGAGGACAAGGATGAGCAAAGCAGTCGTTTTTCACACTTTGGTGAAGTAGAAAGGTTATATTCAAGGTGGACACAACAGGGTTTGTCTGAGGAATCTCATTGATCTTAGGCTTCTACCCTGTTGGTTGATCAGAGAAAAAGGGTCTGCACGGTTGAGAATATAGGCCACAGTGAGACAGACCCTGGTTTGAACTCCATCTCTGCAATATAGGAGCTGTGTGATGCCAGGCAAATTACCTAGCCTCTCTGAACTTCAGTGTGCTCATCCATAAAATGAAAATAATTCTTCCTATATCACAGGGTTGTTATAAAAATTGAATGAGAAGTCGGTTAAGTCCCAGGCACAATTAAATCCACATGCAGTAAGAGCTGCTGTTATTATTGTTTATGGAAAATAGAACTAGTCCTATATAATGATGTGATGCATAATATGAACTGGTGCCAAAAGGCCCCAGACCAAACCAAATCAGTCTCTCATCCATGATATTATCATGAAACCCATCCCTCCCCACCGAAAAGCCACTACCTGAGGGCCATCTAGAGTCCTGCTTGACTGGATTAAGGAACTATGATGCTGAGGCAGGCAGATAAAGCAAGAGCTATCTTGCACATTATCAAGGATTTGTTAAGGGGACCAAAACCCATCAACAGTCAGAGTCACATTGGATAAAGCCATCTGCTGAGAAAATCAGACAGAGAGCCGGTAAGTTTTAATGAGGGAAAAGGGTAAGGGAGAGGTAATGAATGGGCCAAGACACAGCATGATAGTGCGAAGGGGAAGCCTTGTAGATCAAGTCACCCAGGGAGCATACAATAGGAAGGAAGAATGATTCTGAAAGAGTCTAGGAGAGAAAGACTCAAGTCCAACTTCACCAGTTTTAAAATTTTGCTTTAGGTGAGAACGAAAGAAAGAATAAATATTTTGGAAATTGGAGCCATTTCTAAGATTCCTCTGGAATGATCTAGCTGTGCAAAAATTCATGAGTAATCATGCATCCTCATCCTGAATTTCATTTTAGGCTTAAGTCAGGCTGCATATAAGGAAGAAATGCAGGAAGTCGTAAGCCCCTGTAATGAAGCAGGGTAAAATCCCTTAAGCAGAGGCTGTCCTGACCCAGGCAGCTTCCAGAAGTGCAGTGTACTCCTCATGTCAGGTGTTGCATGAGGAACTGCCAAAGTCACAGAGAACACCCAAGTCCCAGGTCTGAACAAGTTGACCAATAATATGTGTGTGTCCATATTCTATTCAAGACCAAGGATTGACCCAGTGAGTAAAACTGGGCTAGTGAGCAACAGCCACAGAGAGACAGGAAAGGCCTCCCAGCAATCAGAGCTGATTAAGGGATACAGGATAGCATGCAAAGTAGTAAGATTCCTGTTGCCAAAAGTGGCCAGCTTGCAAAATTCATGTGTTAAAGTGGAGATTGGCCCAAACAGCGTGCTCAGTGGTTGAGCATCAACCTATGAATGAGGAGGTGAGGGTTTGATTCCTGGTCAGGGTACATGCCCAGGTTGTGGGCTCAGTCCCCAGTGTGGGGCAGGCAGAAGGCAGCTGATCAATGATTCTCTGGCATCATTGATGTTTCTTTCTCCCTCTCCTCTGAAATCAATAAAACACACACACACACACACACACACACACACACACACACACACTAAGAAAAAGAAGATTGGACTCGAGTTTAAAGTTCACTTCCAATTTTCCAGTCCTATAAAATAGAAGGTGTGACCTTTAATTATAACAAACTTATAGGATACCCAAGAAAACAGAAATAGTGGAAATAATAGCAATCCAAAGCAATATACAATGAGCCAAGGAAAAGGTTTAAAAAACTCAGTATGGCAATTCCAAAAAGCAGCTCTCCTGAGAATATCCAAGAAAAACTAGAAATTTCTTCACACCTGAACAAAATTCAACCCTCTGTAGAAGCAGTCATTAGGCTGGATGCCTGGCACTGAGCATAGAGATGAAGTACACAGGTGATGTGGAGCTGGAGGAATTGGTACACGAACTCTCATGCAGTCCCCACCAGGTTCCTACTCAAATGCAGTACAGAACATAATGCTTGCCATTAAAAACAAACAAAACAAAACGAAAAACTCAAACCTGGTTAGCATGGCTCAGTGACTGAGCATTGACCTGTGAACAAGGAGGTCACAGTTCAATTCCCAGTCAGGGCACAGGCCCCGGTTACCAGCTTGATCCCCGCATGCACCTCTCACCCTTCCTCTCTGAAATCAATAAAAATAAATATATATATTTTAAAAAACCACAAACAGTTGCTTTCCCATCTCATACAAAAAAATCAGATCTGCTTGAATTCTACTCTCTGCAGTTGTACACACTACGGATCTATTCTCAATATTCTGTTTTGCAATAAATTAGAATTCAAAGTCATGGCATACCAAAGTTAATTGTTAATTCAGAAACTTTGTGACCTCATGATTTCCCGTGGGCTTGAAATTCCTATTTATTCGTTCGTTTCTGACAGTGTCTGAGGATCAGATCAGAAAAGGTATTCTTTGTCCCACCAACTATGTATGCATCAGCTGGAAACAAGAAAGAGAGATAAAAATCGACTAGGGTCTTGCTACTGATATGGTCCAAACCCAGCCTTAAAGGCATCACACCAGCTCCTCCCATCCCTTCCCCCACCCACACCCATCCCAACCCCACCCCCGATTCTGCAGAGTCAGAATCTGCTTTGTAACAAGATCCCAGCGATTGTAGGTACCTAAACATTTGAGTCCTACACCAAGGAACCAGGATTCTGTTGCTCACCTTCTGACCTTCACCAGAAACGGCAGCCTCTGGAAAGCAAAACAGAGAAAATTACTGCCATTGTCATCATTCCTCGGATCCTCCCTCAAGTGTTTGTATTGTTTTAGAAAATGGCCTACCTTGCCCAGGGACCAGCCAGGCTTACCCTGGGCCGCCAGAGTCTGGCGTGTTTTGACCCAAATCAGCTGATTAGTCTCGGTTCGTTATGAGACTTCAGGGGAAAGGAGAGGAAAGGCTTCAACAAGTGTCCAACAAGGAAAGGCAGCTGTTTCTCGTAAAAGCAATGAAGGAGCCTAGCGGGGCTCCATCCTGCAGCCTCCCAGGCAGCAGAGAAATCCCTTTCTGGGAAGCCAGGGCCACTTTCCAGACACCAGGGGCTTCGATGAGCCCGTGAATGTGGCAACAGGCAACTCAGGGAGTGTCCAGGCGTGAGACATACACAAACCGAACTGAAGTATTTCCCAGAGTACTTCCTCCATTCAAAAAGGCTACTGATTGTGGCAGGAAAGGCCACAGATCTTGTAACAGCTTTTCGGGGCGGGGTGGGGGGGCACCCCTTTAAATAAGTCATAGAATGCCCCCATTTTTAAGAAGTAAATCTGAGGAGGACGGGTTTGTGGGAGCATAGCTTAGAATAAAGAGAATTTGGCAGAACTGTGCTTGGCCATTTCATTGGCTGGTTTTGTTCATGGTTCTTAGCAATGAAGTATTTGCCGGCTCCCTGCAAATATATGTGAAAAAGTGGCAGTCACTGTTTTCTGCGAGCATCTGTTTTGTTGGAGGAATGAAATACAACTGAAGGATCCCAAGAAGAGAAATGTCAAGACTTCACCTTCTCCAACTAAATGTGGATTGGAAATCAAATAAATCTAAGAGTTTTGTGCTCCTGCAAAACTTTGGCTTTCCTGATCTGGAGCCTGATTCTGGTCACCTCAGGACCAGCTGACCAGGGGTGTATATATGTGTGTGGGGTAGGAAGATGGGGTAATGGTCAGCAGAAGAGAGAGAAACTGAGGTCCTAAACACCTAGTGAGTCCTCGAAATTCTGACTCCCTAAGGTGCGAAGCTGGTTGACTTTCACTCTTTCATCCCTCCTACTTCACCCCATTCTGGGTGCCTGGTGCTACAGCCAAGCTCTTTTCAATGGGTAAGAGATTCCTCTCGTTCTCGCCCTAACATGAGAAAGGCACAGCAATTAAGAACTGCGAGAGTGCCATCAGGAAATCCAAAGTAAGAGTTTCAAGTGCATGCCAAGGTTAGACAATGGACTTCCCCATCCTGCAAAGCCTCAAGCAATCATCGCCATGTGTCATAAAATTTACAACAAGCCTCTTTTGCTAATGGAAAAGTACTTTCTTTCTAAGGCCTTCTGGAAAGTTGTCTACTTTTTCTTCTTCTCCTTCTTTTAAATGGATTCTAAATACTAGAATTTCCCACAAACTAAATTTACCACCAAGAAAGTCAGAAGAATGGATTCCATTGCTTAATGGGTGGAAAAACCTGTGCCACAAGGAGCTGTGTTCATACTTGCTTTTAAAGACCTTTATGTGATATTTTTTTTTTAAAGAAAGAATACTCTAAGTGGATATTTATAAAAACCAAACATTTTTTGAAGAATTCCTCATAGAGGCCTCAAGCTTTCAAGAAGGGACATGACTGGCTCATCTTTCCCCTGAATCCTAAAGCTCCCTCTAGTGACCAAGAACGTATCACCGGTGACAGGTACACATAGTAAACATTTCCCAAAGCCTCTTGCTTCTAGGTAGCACCTTGAATTTTCACAGCATTTTCACATACATCTGCTCATTTAACAAGAGAACGCTAGGAAGAAAAAGTATCCTTTCCCTCATTTAACAGAGAAGTAAACTGAGGCTTAGACGGGGCTGACACTTGCACATGGCTGGCAGTAAGGGAACGGGAATGGAGGCCAGGTCCCCTGTGTTGTCCTGCCTCATGTTCTGTGACAATTACGTAGAGCAACCCATGAATGTTCTCATAGAAAGCACTTAGGAAGCACGTGCAAGGGATTTACAGAAGTGTGCCTTGACGTTGGGGATCCCTTGGAGAATCGGATGAGTATGACAGGACCATACCTACACATTTTCCCCTACAGCCTCAGAACACCCGTGGATACTCTGAAGTGTATCATCTGACCCTCTTGGGCTCTAAGAACCCCAAGTGAAGAACTTGTCGACACCTACTAGATATAATCTGGAGATATCAAGAACTCAAGGAAATAAACTTTGAAGCTGTGTGACCAGCCTTTTTTTAACCTGCATGAGGAGCCAAAACTCTGAATCTCCTTTAAGAAATCAAATCATATTTGCAAGAAGTTAAGCTTGGGCGTTTGCTTGCATTTTCTATAGATGTATGTAAAAACAAAGCAATGTGTTAGCAGGGCCTAGGAGGAGTGTGCGTGGGAGTTTAAACAACAGACACATTGTCTCGGTTTTCTCCGGTATAAGAGATTAAAGGAATGATCATAGCTTCACACGTACTGCACATGTTTGTGCGGTAATTATGCTTTACAATTGGTTCTGGTTTCCCCATTAATGCCAAAGATTCTTTTTTACAATGTGATAAACTCTTTTGGCTCCAGCCAAAACATTCCTTGGTCTTTTTATGCTTAATGATGGAGTTTTAAAAGCTATACTTTGTCGATACTTTTCCTTCCTAGGGTTCCACACATTCCTTGGTCTTTTTATGCTTAATGATGGAGTTTTAAAAGCTATACTTTTGTCGAACTCTGGGGTGTGCAAGTGTGAGTGTATGTTAGGGCCATGAATAGGGTTGGGGATATAAGAGAGGATAAGAGAATATGGTATTTAATGGACTGATTTTATATATATATATATATATATATATATATATATATATACACACACACACACACACACACACACACACATGTATATATGTGTATAATTCCCGCCCCGCACCCCCGAAAAAAAGAGATGAGAGACAGAAACATCAATGATGAGAGAGAATCATTGATCAGCTGCCTCCTGCACTGGGGATCGAAGCTGCAACCTGGGCATGTGCCCTAACTACAGAATCGAACCATGACCTCCGAGTTCATAGGTCGACGCTCAACCACTGAGCCACACCAGTTATGCCTGACTGTATTTTAAAAGTAAACTCACATGGAAACCATTCATAGTAAAAAAAAACTTAAGATAATAAATGTGCAAAAGAAAAACAGCCCCAAATATAATTTTAGAATTCTCACTAAGTTCATTTCAGTGACAACAAAACCTGGTTACACACAAACATGTGGATATATGTCTAGATATGATTGTCTATGACTCTTCATACTTAGCCTAGGTATACCCATTTGACTGGCCCTCAAAAGTAGCAGCAACTGTTTTAATGAATATCATGCATCAAGATTGTAATCAAATTTGCAAAAGTTAGTTTATTCCTTTTTTATTTCACTTACATCATCCTAAATGGGCCCCATGAAACTGGTATTCTTTTACACTCTTGTCCTCCAATACTTATTAGTAAAGTCATCATGAGAAAGAGAGAAATTACTATTATTCTGATATATTTTAAACATTTCCCTTTCCCTAGGTACCAATAATAAAATTATTATCAATGCCTATTATTTGTCAAGGGTTATGCTAGATACTTTGAAACCCAGTTCTACTCTTAACCAGCAAGTTAGCTTCTCTACACTAATATTATCTTGAGAATAAAAAACGAAGATAATGAAAGCATCTACATAATGGACTTGTAAAAATTAAATGAATATACTGCTGAGAATAATGTCTGGTACATAGTAAGCACTCAATAAATGTCAATTATTATTAATTATTATTAAAAAAGGTGTTTTTTTGTTAATCTTCATCTGAGGATATTTTCTCATTTTTAGAGAGAGTGGGAAGGAGGGGGAGAGACAGAGAGAGAGAAACATTGATGTGAGAGAGACACATCGATTGGTTTGCCTCCTATACTAGGGGCCAGGATCGAGTCTGCAAATGAGGTATGTACCCTTGGGCAGAATTGAACCCGGGTTTCTTCAGTTCGTTGACTGACACTCTATCCACTGAACAAAACTGACTAGGACTATTTACTATTATTTAAATTAATACTCAAAACCACTCTTTGAGCAGAAATTATAATCCCATTTTACAAATGAGGACCTTGAGATTCAGAGGCAAAGAAATATGCTCCACATTACTCAGCAACTAAGCATCAGAGCTTGAATATGAACCCATTTCTACAAGTCTTTGAACCCAGGCTCCACATGATGCTACACTACCTCCTCCATCGAATAACTCTTCATTCTTACCTTAGACAAGAGTGGTCTTTACCCGCCTTGGTCTCAGTTTCCTCATCTATAAGATGGGGAGAATGACAGTGCCTACTTCCCAGGGTTGGCAGAGCAAGCACTCCATAAATGTGACTCTGATGCTTCTCCTAGTCATGAAAGTAAAACCTACCTTGAGACTTTCTAGACAAGAAAAAAAATATATATATATGGCCACACAATAAAGTGACGACCAATGTCAAATTTGTCTTCTACCCAGTGGCATGATCATCACCAAAGGTCTGTTTAATCTATTTAACATTTTATTTCTAAATTTCTCTTTGAACCTCTCTTGGAAGCACCCTAACATCTTTATGTAAGAATAACAGCCCCAAACCACCTGAAATAACAACAGTGGGGATTTTTAAAAGGGGATCTGTTTGTTCTGGAATACCATAAAAGAAGACCGCTAATTCAGCAGATTACTAGCTTCAAAGCAGTTCAACTTGACCAACTTGGAAGCCAAAACAGTCCTCATGGTCAGCATACAAATGGGAATTTAACAAGGGGCCTGACAAGTGCATTCTAAAAGCTGTATGTAAGAGAGGAGAGTGGGGGCCAGGGAGAGAGTGACGGCTGTGTTTCGGTGGGAGTCAAGTTTATGATTGCTAACTTATTTCAACAGCCATAGTTAATACTTACGTTGTCCAGTCTGGCAAAAGTTGTTACTCCCAGTTGTATTCTTTTACTTTTTTCCTGAAACATGACTTTGTCTTTCTTCTCTTAAATAGCCCAGTATTTCAAATGACATTCTATAATTCAGAGGACTGAACAGGGCATTCTTCAAAAACAGGCATGTCAAAACTAAAACTTGTAAAAACAAAATCTAAACTCCTACAAGGAATGAAGCATCAAATCTTTCATCAAAGGATTGCTTATCACATGTGGTATCTTCAGCTCTTGATTATACACATTAGTGGAGAGGACCAATGACCCAGATAACCCAAAAATCATTTATTTGATTTTGAAATGTGTTTTTATTTACATTTGATCCTGGGTCTATCTGGAGTCCTTAGGGGTGGAAATGGAAACAAAATAATGAGCTCATGCTATTTGACTCAAAGAACCAGAAAAAAACAGCCCAAATTCTCGACCTTAAACTTGTCCCAGCTCTATCTGCTTTCAGTTCTACCGAGTTAAGATTTCATTTGCCAGACTACCAGTGTAAATAGACATTTCCCTGTTTCATCCTGCGATGTTTGTAGCTTATTATCTTCCACTAAGTGGGAGAGAAAATTAGGTTTGGGAGTGGAAAAGCCTGTCTTTCTAGTGCCAATAGGGCTACACAATATATGAAGAAAAGAACAACTTGGCCCTGGCTGGTGTGGTTCAGTGGTTGAGCATCAACTCATGAACCAGGAGGTCAAGGTTTGATTCCCAGTCAGGGCACATGCCCATGTTTTGGGCTTAACCCCAAAAAAGGGTGTGGGGGAAGCAGCTAATCAATGATTCTCTCTCATCATTGATATTTCTATCTCTTTCCCTTTCCCTCTCTGAAATCAATTAAAAAATATTATTTAAAAAATACTTATTGGATGATCTTAACATTTTCCTCTTCACACGAGCTGACTCTAGTGAGGGTTAGATGCAAGGGTGTGACAAAGCCTATTGAGTTGTATATAAATGACAGCTCCATTTTATTAGCTTCTGTCTAACCTAATGGTGAATTATCAACCTATATACAGAAGAATTAAATGTAACCCCACAAGAAAATACACAGCAAGCATCTTTGTAGGATGAGTGAATAAATCTTTGCCCCACACTGAATCAGGGCCTACATAAAGTGGTATGTTTAAGTGCAAAATGTCAAAAGGTCAAGAGGGAGGAAAATGTGATAATGCAGGTGAAAAACACAGCTAAAAAACTCCTGATTTTTCTAACAGAAAGCCCTTGCTCAATTGCTTACAATTATTCCCTCCTACTATCTAAATTTAACAGATTTGATTCATTTCAATTACTTGCTATCAGTAAGCAATGTCCTGTGTCACTTTTGTTTGGTGATTGTTCATTATACTGCTGGATTACTTATTAATGGCTTGTTTACTTAACTCTGGGGACACAGATAACTTCTGCATTATCTGAGTGTAATACCTTGAAAAGCCTCTGTTCAGCATGTTCCAGAACTTCCTCACAATAGCAATAAATGACACCAGATTTTTAAAAATATCAGTAAACACTAACTAGAATTTGGAGGGTAACATTCAATAATTGTTTTTCAATTGCATTTCCAGCTTCTGAAAGACAGAGTAGCATTTTATTATCTAATTATGTCCTAGGAGTACCATGATATACAGTGCTATTAGGCAATGATTTTATTGTTGTTTTTTAATTTTTTTTTTTTTTTATTGATTGCAGAGAGAGAAAGGGAGAGGGAAATATCAGTGAAAAAAAAAATCATTAACTGGCTGCTCCTGCATGCCCCCTACTGGTGATGGAACCCACCACTCAGGCCTGTGCCCTGACCAGGAATCAAATGGTGACTTCCTGATTCATAGGGTGATGCTCAACCACTGAGCCACACTGGCTGGGCATGATTTTATTCTTTCACCTAAGTAATTATCAGGTTGGGATTTGTGAAATTCCTAGGATTTTAATTTCATGCCCTTAAAACTATACAGCATCAGTAACATGCATTTGTGGTCTCATGTAAAAAAAAAAAAATGAACTTCCCAAATACTCATTCTGTACATACACAATTTCATTATTTATTGTCCCCATATATCAACCTAAGTGGAACTTTCAATCTACCTGAATTACTCCAAATGAAGGTATTGACTTCTCAATCTTTTTGGTTCTCAAAATTTAGGGTACGAAGACTCCAGGAGAGCCTTGTAATCTCCACCATCAGACTGTGCTAGTGTATAGATTCAGGGGTGAGGTTCAAGGATCTCCATTTTCAGCCAGTTCTGATGCAGGTGGTTTGAAACACACATTTTTAGAAATCACCAACTTATACTAATACTTTGATTTGATTGAAAAAAATTTAGTTGCCATAACTTAATAAGTATTACTAAAAACTGAATTTGAACACTTTCAAACTTGCTCAACTGAATAATACTGAGAAGTTAAGTCTACTTAAAGGGGAATTTATTTTTAGTGGGGGGTTTGGTGAGCTACTAGTTTAAATATTGATTGCATACTTATTACATGTACTCTGCCCTGAAGCATATAAAAAATAAACAACTAGATTTTGTTCAGCAAGGCTTCATAATCTAGTTAGGGCAGCAATATACAACCATAAAAAAGTTGAGTCAAATTACTTAGAGTGAATGTTTAAATGGCAAATAAGGGGAAATCAAAGAGGGTACTGACAGGGATTGAAGTGGGGGTGAGGGGGAGTGAGGGAACCTTCCCAGGAGTGCAGGACAAAAGCAGGAAGGTAAGACAGACCCTGAGGCAGGTTAAAGAAAGCCAGAATGACTACACCTCTAAGCGATCATATTTTGGGACTGCCAGAAACACATGACACCTCTGCTATGCATATTTTACCTCCGAGTTCAGAGATGCCAACTATAATTAAACCCACATGCATATTTAAAGTCCCTGCTTACTATAAAAGGGCAAAGCCCCACTTTTAGATCTTCTCAAACTATTCAATATTTTAATGCCAAAAATAAAAGAAAATAAAAACAACCTTCAGCCACAATCAATAGTTATTGGAGAATGACCAAACTTGAAGGGAAAAAGACCAAGGAAATTTAGCACAGAAGTACATTTTTAGAAAAATGAAGAAAATTTTTCATTAATTAGTTCAAGTTCTGTGCTGGAAGAAAGTACAGAAGTGGAAGGGAAATGGATATGCCCAACCCCATTACATAGACCAGAAAATGAAAACACAAAAGCTAATGAAACCAAAGGACTTGTATGCATGTGTGTAGGCATAGCCAGTGGATACAGGGCAATGTGTGTGTGGGTGGGGGGGAGGTAGGAGGAGAGACGGATGAGGGCATGTACTGGGGGGTGGGGAGGGAAATGAAAAAAAAAAAAAAAAAAAAAAAAGCTAATGAGGGCAGAATGAGAAAGCAAGTAAGTAATGCAGGCCAGAGTGGGAGGCAGTGTAAGAACTGTAGCTGAAACAATCATAATGTCCACAGAAAAGATAAAAAATATGATATTCATGCAAACAAAACCTTGTACATGAATGCTCATAGCAGCACATTCAAATGATAGAAACAAATGGCCCACATAATTTATGATTACATAAATAAAATGTGGCATATCCATAAAATGAAATATTATTCAGCCATGAAAAGGAAAGAAGTACTAACAAATGCTACAACATTCATCAAGCTTGAAAACATTATGCTAAGTGAAAGAAGCCAGACATAAAAGGGCATATTTTGTATGTTCCCATTTATATAAAACATCCAGAATAGGTAAAATCAAAGAAACAGCCTGGCTGGTATGGCTCAGTGGTTGAGTGTTGACATATGGACTAGGAGGTCATGGTTCAATTCCCGGTTAGAGCACATGCCCGGGTTGTGGGCTCAATCTGCAGTGTGGGGTGTGCAGGAGGCAGCTGATCAATGATTCTTTCTCACCATTAATATTTCTGTCTATCTCTCTTCCTTCCTCCCTGAAATCAATAAAAAAATATATATTTTTAAAAATAAATAAATTCAAAGAGACAGAAAGCAAATTGATGGTTGCCAGGAGCTGGGGGAACAGAGAATGGGGAGTAACTGATTAATTGGAACACAGTTTTCTCTTGGAGTGGTGAAAGTTTTGGAATTAAACAGAGGTGGTGGTGGTCATTACAAAACCTTGTGAATGTCTTGTATGCCACTGAACTGTTCACTAGGCAATGGTAATTTTGTACTATATGAATTTCACTTCAATTATTAAAAATCTAGATACAACAACAAAGGAACTGTGGCAAGCTGGAAGGGACACACCTTGTAATTGACATCTGCCACCCCATCCTTGCCAGGTGCTGCCATATCTGAACTGTTTGAGAGAGAATGGAAACTCGGGTTTTTATATAAAACACACTATTTTAAATATTGGCAACTAATTCAAAAAATTCAAGATTGTGCTGGCCAATGAAAAACTTACCCCAGGATAAAGACAGCCCATAGACCACCAATATGTAAATTCAGGCAAAGCCCATGCTAATTTAAATAAGAATATTTTAATAGTCTATAAGCTCAGTATATTGTTTCATGATTTCAAATTCTTAGAGATAATTTAAGTAAAAATTTCATTTTATCTGAATATATGTATACAAACATATACTAACTCTACATTAAATATAAAGTTACATATGGATATAAATTTTTTAATTAAATCTTTATTTTTCAGATTATTACATTTGTTTCTCTTTTTTTCCCCTCCATAGCTCCCCTCCACCCAGCTCCCAACTCTCCCTCTACCCATACCTCTCTCCCGTTGACCTCATACATAGGTGTATGATTTTTGTCCAGTCTCTCCCTGTACACCCCTCACCCCTTTCCCCCTGAGAATTATCAGTCCACTCCGTTTCTGTGCTCCTGATTCTATTATATTCACCAGTTTATTCTGTTGATCAAATTTTTAATTCACTTAATTTTTAGATTCACTTGTTGATAGATATGTATTTGTTGTTCATAACTTTTTATCTTTTACCTTTTTCTTTTTCCTCTTCTAAAAGAGTACCTTTCAGCATTTCATATAATACTGGTTTGGAGTTGGTAAACTTTTTTAGCTTTTTCTTATCTGTGAAGCTCTTTATCTGCCCTTCAATTCTGAATGATAGCTTTGCTGGATAGAGTATTCTTGGTTGTAGGTTCTTGCTATTCATCACGTTGAATATTTCTTGCCATTCCCATCTGGCCTGCAACGTTTCTGTTGAGAAATCAGTTGAAAGTCGTATGGGTGCTCCCTTGTAGTAATTAACTGTTTTTCTCTAGCTACTTTTAATATTCTCTCTTTGTCTTTTGCTCTTGGTTCAGTGGTACCTCGAGATGCGAGTGCCCTAACATACGAGATTTTTGAGATAGGAGCCGTCGAGCGAGCGATTTTTGCTTTGAAATACGAGCAACATTTGAGATAGGAGTAATCGCGTGGATCAGCTGGCTGCACATGACCCACCAGTTTACCACAACTTGAGTGTCTCATAGTTTCCCACGCCTCAAGGTTACAGAACGAATTAAACTCGTATCTCCAGGTACCACTGTATTTTAATTATGATTTGTCTTGGTGTAGTCCTCTTTGGATTCCTTTTATATGGGGTTCTGTGTGCTACCTGGACTTGTAAGTCTATTTCTTTTACCAGATGTGGGAAGTTTTCAGTCATTATTTCTTTAAGTAGGTTTTCAGTATCTTGCTCTTTCTCTTCTTCTGGCACCCTCATAATTCTGATGTTGATATGCTTGAAACTGTCCCAGATGCTCCCTACATTATCTTCACATTCTTGCATTCTTTTTTCTTCTTGCTTTTCCAGTTGAGTGTTTTCTGCTTCTTTATATTTCAAATTTTTGACTTGATTCTTGCCTTCCTCTAGTCTGCTGTTAGGTCTCCGTATATTTTATTTCATTCAGTATATGTTTAATTTCTACTTGGACATTTTCCATCTCTAGTTGGTTCTTTTTCATCTCCTCTTGGGTCTCACTAACTTTATCCATCTTTTGTAAGATATTCTTGAAAAACCTTATAACCATGGTTTTGAACTCTATATCCAGTCATTTGTTTTCCTCCATTTCTTTTGTTTGTGATCTCTTCCCTTGTCTCGGCATTTTCACTATGCCAGGAGAACTTCTGTGTTGGATTCAGTCTTATGATACCAAACTAGCAAAACTGCAAAAGCCTCTCTGTTGAGCTTGGGATGGGTGGAGTCTCAGGGCTTAAGGGACCACCTTGCCTTCCAGTCAGCCCTGCCCTCCACAGCCCCCAAGTCTCGCCTGACTGGGTAATTGCTAGAAAGGTCCCTGTGTGCAAGCGCTCTCGCAGTTCCTCTAGACTGCTGCCTTTGCGGCTCCCCTGCGCTCCGGGACCATATGAATCTGAGTCCCTAGGACTTTGCCTGAATCTGGGGTTTAGTGGAGTTAGAAGTGGCTCAGTTGGGATGCTTTGTCTCCCATCCTCTTGTGAAAGCCAGCGGTACAATTAGCAGTCAGTCTTCTGTGTGCAGTGCTGTGAGCGCCACCCAACTTCTGCCCTCCTGTGACTCCCCCAAATTTCCGTGCACTTCTCTCTTTTCACAGTCCAAACTCCCCTGGTATGAGTTTCGGCTGGACCTGGGGTTTAGTGTCGTAGGATAAGGGCTTCAATGCCATTGGGAGTCTCCATTTCCCTCCCGCCAGAGAAAGCCAGCCAGGTACTTTGGCACCCACTCTCTCCACAGGCGTGTCTCCGTACCTCAGCTTTATGCAGCTCCTCTGGGTCTCTATGAGCCCCTCTTTCCTTCTAGTTGTAGAATTTCCACTCAGCCAGCTTTCCTGTGGTTCTGCATGATGTCTGTTCTGTCTTTTAGTTGTAGTTTTGAAATTGTTGTGCGAGGCAGCAGTGTAGTTGTTTATCTATGCCGCCATCTTGGTTACCCTCTGGATATAAATTTTAATAGACAATACTACAACATAAAAAATAGGCTTTTTTTTTTTTGGTCTACAATGGCCATTCCACCCTATGACATCAGAGTTCTTGTTTATGACTTAATTTGAAATTATACCTTTTTCTCTATGATATTCTGTTGGGAATACTCCAAACATGAGTTCTTCTCTGCTCAGTAAAGCATTATGCTGAATGAAAGGCAGCTGTCCACACATATTCATGACCTAAGCTGTCATAGCCTTGATTACTATTTAATCAAACTTTACTGTAGTTTGGTTTAAGACCGGTAAATAAAGTGGAATAAAGCCCTTACTTTAAATAAATGCCAAGCACTTATAATTATGATTAAATGCTCTCCTACCAAATGGCAAGTTATGTTAAAATAGAATAACAAAATATCCAATATTTACTTATTTATTTTTAAATATATTTTTATTGATTTCAGAGAGGAAGAGAGAAAGATAGCAACAACAATGATGAGAAAGAATCATTGATTGACCTGCCTCCTGCATGCTCCACATTGGAGATTGAGCCTGCAAGCTGGGCATGGGCCCTGACTGGGAATCGAACTATGGCCTCCTGGTTCATAAGTCAACACTCAACCACTAAGCCACACCAGCCAAGCTCAAAATAATCCAATATTTATAAGATTAAACAAACAAAACAAAGTGTATAAATTTGAAAGCGTAAATTTCGGGACAGAACTTTTTATTTTAAAATAATTTTGACTTATGAAAGAGTTGGAAATATATTATTCAGCGTTTCCAAATGCCCTTCACCCAAATTTCCCTTAACTATAAACTACGGTACATTTATATGAACAGTTATAAACATTTATTTATTTTATATTTTATTGATTTTTTACAGAGAGGGAGGAAGAGGGAGAGAGAGTTAGAAACATCGAGAGAGAAACATCTATCAGCTGCCTCCTGCACACCCCTCACTGGGGATGTGGCCACAACCAAGGTACATGCCCTTGACCAGAATCGAACCTGGGACCCTTCAGTCCACAGGCCAACTATCCATTAAGCCAAACCAGTTAGGGCTATAAACATTTATATAATTGTGATACATTGATCAAAAATAAGAAATTATCACTGGTACAAGAGTGTTAATTAAACTATCAATTTTGGTCAGATTTCTATTCCAGGACCCAATCCAGGGTACTATGTTGCACTTTGTCTCCAAAGCTGAGAGAGGTGGAGACTAGTCTAGTTCCCATAGCACAGGGGACAGAGTACATCTTCAAACACAGGTGAGTCTCTGCTGCTCCCTAAGCCACGCTGCCTCTGGAAGATGCTTGGCAGAGCCCTGGGAAGGCTTCCTGAAGTCAGTTGTTTTTATGCCCCAGGCTTAGAGGGAAATGGTGTTGCCCCCACCGTCCTTACAAGGGATAAGCAGTGACCTAAGCCTACATCCTAAAAATACAAACATGAACCACTTGGCACAATACACACTAAGAGCAGAAAGAGGGTCTTTGAGGTCATCTAGTTTAATGTCTTCATTGGACAGCTAAAGAAATTAGTGAGAATTTTCTCTTTTTTACTGAGAGATGGATACTTTTAAAATGTACAATTTAGTCTTAGCTGTGGGGCATTTTGCATCTCAGCCTACATGGAGAGGAAGCCCTTGGCTGAGTGTGTGGGAGTCATAGACAGGTAGGTGATCCATGGTTGTTTTAGTAAATATATTCAAACTAAGAAAAACATTCTGTTCCCACAAAACCAGAGAGAAACAGAGAGCCTTCATCTCGCTCTGGCCCTCAGGTGGTTCCCAGAACCCTGAGGCTGGAGGAAAGGCAGAGGTGCCTCCTTTTGCCCAAGTTCTGTACGGGTTTGCAGCTGAGAACACAGGAACGGGAGAGGAAAGGAGAGAGTATGGTTTCTGGGAAAGAAAAGGGTGGTGTTCCTTCCCCACGTTTTTGTCCTGTATGTAAGGTACAGCTTTCTCTCAACTGATGGATAATCGGGTATTTTCCCTTCGCAAGTGTCCGACCCACTTCCAATTTTAAGAGGTAATTCAAGATACCACTGCCCTTTCTGCAAAATGTTCTCTTTCAGGCAGATTGCCATTATCAACAGGAGTAGGTAAATATTCACTGTAAAGTAACTTTGTGTGTGTTTCTCAAGCCAACATGTGAATTTAATTTAGAATACTAATAGACATGGTAAACATGAATATCATTTGTTGTTTTCTATTTTGAATAAAGATTGGTTTTTAGTTTTAAGCCATAAAGTGTAGTTTGTTAGTGAACATACTCTATATTTGTTCAATTGGACCATGGGTATGAAACCAAGCAAGTCTGTGAAAGTCCACCCTTTGAGGTGCCAATGAGCTCACTAGCAATTTATTCGAGGGTCTATATTTAGCATCAGACTTCAAGGTGTACTTTCCCATGGAATTCTAAAGGTTTTCTTCAGGAATGACTAAGATTTTAGAAATTTCCCATGTAACTCTGTCGTACTGTGCCATGTGCATAAGCTGTCTGAAGATGCCTTTGGTACTTGAGGGCTGTCATATCACCTGCCCTTGATCCTTGAACGAGGAGGTTACAGGTGGAACTATTATTCTAAGACCATTCATTACCCTCCAGTCTCCGAAATGATCAAATGCTAAGAGTTGTTTATCTGGGTGGCTCCAAAATAGTCTCAGCTTAATCACTCCCTCCTGAAGGCTTTTCCTCATCCACAGAGCTTAGTTTCTCCCTGATATGCCCTGA
This sequence comes from Lasiurus cinereus, assembly GCA_011751065.1. Taxonomy (NCBI): domain Eukaryota; kingdom Metazoa; phylum Chordata; class Mammalia; order Chiroptera; family Vespertilionidae; genus Lasiurus; species Lasiurus cinereus. The sequence continues at coordinate 20,495,571 of JAAGEH010000043.1, read as the reverse complement.
GAGCTTGTGATTTAAGGCAAGTCCTGCCCTAGCCAGTTTTGCTCAGTGGCTAGAGCATAGGACCTTGGACTGAAAGGTCCTGGGTTCAATTCCAGTGAAGGGCACACACCTCGGTTACAGACTCAACCCTTTGGCCCTGGTCCAGGTGCGTGCAGGAGGCAACCAATTGAATTGTCTCTCTCACATGGATGTTTCTCTCTCTGTGTGTCTCTCCACCTCCCTTTCACTCTCTCTAACAACAACAACAACAACAACAACAACAAAAGGCATGGAAAAATATCCTCAGATGAGAATTAACAACAAAAGAAAGTAAGTACTGGTTTAATTTATCTCCACTAGAATATAAACTCTATCAGGTTCAAGATTAAGTTAGTCTATTGATCACTATACCCCTAGAATCTAGCTCAGTGCTAGAAATTCCATAAATACCAGTGGAATAATCAAAGAGAAGGCTTCACTCATTCCATCTGAACCCTTATGCTGTGTTTGATAGTTTAGGAAACAGTCCACTCTCCCTTCCTTACAACATCCCTCGCACAGGGTGACTCTTCTCTTAGCCTTCCCCCACCTTCCTCTTTGCTCTTCCAATGGCTTCCTTAGCTCCTCCCTCCCATTGTGTTTTCCCTACACTCCAACCTAGTCCACCTTCTCCCTGCCAGGATGCAGTAGGCACTCCATAAATATGCATTGAATGAAAGGATAGCATGCCCCAAACTCTCCTTAGAAAAATGTTATCCATCTCCATAGCTTCAATAATTATGTTAAACCGAATATCTAAATATCTATACCCAACCTAATTTAAATATCTATCCCTAACTTAAATGTCTCACCTGGGCAGCAAACTTGTACCTCCATGAGCACCCTTATGTCAATACCTTCACAACTAAATCTAGACTTTCCAATAAGCAACAGATTAATCACACACATGATCTCTTTTCCCTCCCAATCTCTGCTGAATCATGGTAAGGAATTTAAGAGGAGGAAGTGGGGAGGGAGGAGAGAAGGTACAAATCCACGGGGCAAAGAGAACAGAAGAGAACCCAATGGCTAACTAAAGATTTCCACCCATTTGTGGAAGGTGTAATGCGGGTGGAGGTGAATTAGCTGAGTTAGGAGCGTACCACTGGGGACAGGACAGTATGTGGGTAGTAATTTCTTCTCATGTCTAAAAATGTAAATTGCAATTTTTAAAAAATATGTTTTTATCGATTTCAGAGAGGAAGGAAGAGATAGATAGAAACATCAATGTTGAGACTCATCAATCAGCTGTCTTCTGTACGCCCCCTACTGGGGATCGAGCCCACAACCTGGGCATGAGCCCTGAACGGGGAATCAAACTGTAACCTCCTGGTTCATAGGGTGACCCGAAACCACTGAGCTACACCAGCCAGATTTTTTCTTTCTTTTTCAATTGGCTGTCTCATGTAACATTTTTCTCTTTCACCATTTAAATTTCTGATTAGATACTGAAAAAAGAAAAAGAACTGATTCAGCCTCAGCCTACAGAACCACGAAAGGGCATACGAAGACCCAGGTATGAGGGAGAACAGGTCAGTGGTCAGCAAACTGTGGTTCACGAGCCACATGCAGCTTTTTGGCCCCTTTGAGTGTGGCTCTTCCACAAAATACCATGTGCAGGCATGCACCTACAGTGCGACTGAAACTTCGTGGCCCATGCGCAGAAGTCAGTTTTTGGCTCTCAAAAGAAATTTCAGTCATTGAACTGTTGATATTTGGCTCTGCTGACTAATGAGTTTGCCGTCCACTGCACCAAGTGGGCTGAAACAGGGCAAGTAGCAGTTTACATAATGGGCTGTGCCACACAGGGCCACCTTTCCAGGTTCTACTCAGGAAAACTGGTAGTTGGCTTACATTCCCCAGGATGATTCAACTTTCTCTAAGAAACTGACTAGCCTAAGGGGAAGACTTCCAGGTATGTGGAGGTTTCCTCTACAAAATGTACCATCAACAAGCACTACCTGTGCCCACATACCTCCATTCAGCTTTGTGTGTGTGTGTGTGCTTTTTTGTTTTTGGTTAATCCTCACCCGAGGATATTTTTCCATTGATTTTAGAGAAAGTGGAAGGGAGGGGGAGAGACAGAGAGGGAAATATATATATTGTTGACAGTGTTACAGATGTCCCCCACCATCTCCCCCTTTGCTCCCTCCCCCCTACTCTTCCCCACTCCCAACAGGCCTTCACCACACTATTGTCTATGTGCATGGGCTATACATATATGTATAAAAGTTTCTTACTTATTCTTTTCTCATCTCCCTATTCCCCACTGTTTGCTCCATGCTTCTGGGACTATTTTGTCAGTTTATTAAGCTCATTAGATTCCACATGTAAGTGGGATCATGTGATATTTGTCTTCCTCTGGCTGGCTTATTTCACTCAGCATAATATTCTCCAGGCCCATCCATGCTGTAGGACAGAATTCTTAAGGACACCCTTTTCCCATCTCAGCCCAGACACCTGTTCCTATCACATCTTCCAATTTCTGTTCTAATTATCATCATTTACCCAGCTGATCAGGCCTAAAAACTAGAACTCTTATCAGAGTTTCCCACCTTCCCCACCCTGATATCTAATATTAGTAGTCCTGTTTGCTCTACCTGCAAAATCTATCCCATCCACCCCCATGTTTTACCAGGTCACTGCTGCAGTCAGACTTTAAAGTAGTAGTTCTCAACCTTTCTAATGTCAGTTCCTCATGTTGTGGTGACCCCCAACCATAAAAGTATTTTCACACAGATAGTTACATTATGACTCATAACAGTAGCAAAATTACAGTTATGAAGTAGTAACAAAAATACTTTTATGGTTGGGGGTCACCACAACATGAGGAACTGTATTAAAGGGTCACGGCATTAGAAAGGTTGAGAACCACTGCAAAGGGTCCCTTTCCTGGAGACTGCAAGATACTCCCAGTGAGTCTCCCCTGCTCTGCGTCTCTATCTCCAACAGGCCGACTTCCTCACAGCAGCCGGAGCATCTCAACTACACACCAGATTGTATCAATTCTCCGCTTAACACCTTCCAGAGGCTTCCCAATACAATTAGAATAAAATCTGAACTACTGGACTCAGGATTATATATGATCAGTCCAGCCAACTTTGCAACCTTAACTCCTACTGTTTCCCCCATCACTCTCTCCACTCCAGGCAAGCTGGCCTTTTTCAAACACACCAGATTCATTTACTAGCTGTTCTCTCTTCTCCCAGATTTTATTTTAGCAAGGCTCGCTCAGAATGTTACCACCTCAGAAAAGCCCATCATCTATGGCAGACCCTTCTCCTCCACTCAATCACTGTTTATTCCAGTGATTTTCAACCCTTTTCATCTCATAGCACACATGGACTAATTACTAAAATTCTGTGGCACACCAAAAAAAATTGCCAACCTGACAAAAAAAAAAAAGATAAAATTTGGTTCATCTGTACCAGACAACTATTGTTGAGTTGGCTGTTGTCATTCTTTTATTTGACAATCTAAGGGGGAAGAGGTCAGTGCTTCTGACTAGAGAGAGTCAGAGTCAGATATTGCATGTTTTAAAAATTCTTGCAACTCACCAGTGTGCCTGCGAGGGCACACCAATTGAAACTCGCTGGTTTATGCCAATGCCCTGTTGTATTTTCTTTATAGCACATACATCCAAAAATACATGATTGGTTTACATGTTTAATATCTGTTTCCTATCATTGTCAGGGGTCCCATGAGGTCAGCAGGGACCCTCCCTCATTCATAGCAGCTAGAATACTAGCTAGCACACAGCAGGTATTCAATATTTACTGAATCAATATGAAGAAAATGAAAATAATAGTACTCGCTTTTACTTTTAGCATAGGGGTAAATGAAAATCTACCCTAGCACTGACAGGTTAACTTACTTTTGGTATATCATCAATCAAGACTGGTATCTTAACCAAAGTCAGTTATTATGGAAATCAATTATCACTAAAGAAAAATATTGGTACATTGTATCAAAATTATCATTATATAAAAAAGGAAACAAATTTGTCTTTTACGTGCTTTCCCCATGGTAAGTTTCTAAATCAAATAAGGTACTGAACACTGAAAACAAGTGAGGCATCTTCCAGATAAGCAGACACGAAGCCAGGCCTCAGACTTGCTCTACAATACGTATGTTTTTTCTATTGGATCATGGATTTGCTGACACTATTGGTTACCAAGATATTTCAGAGCAGTTGCAATCATAGTAGTAGAAGTCAAAGAGCTATCTTAAAAATCACAAAAGAAATCTCAAATGTTGTAGTGTGCAATGCCTACAATATCAAGTATATTGACTTTAAGAAAAATTGACTGAGGTTAAAAACACTGACCTCCTGGTAATCAGGCATGTTGATTAATTTGAAGAAAAATTAGGTCTTAATAATAGATTAGTTTGGTAGTACAAACCTTTTTAAAAATGTACCACTGGAGTAGCAAAGCAGAACCTTACACACCCACAGGACCACATCCAAAATCTGTAGCATACAAAGCCATTGAAGTCTGACCCCTGCTTTGTTCCCAGCCACTTTTCACATGTCCATGAGTGTGGTCAGCCTCAAAATCATCTAAAGAATCCCTGAGTAACTTTTACCAGCTCAAATTTAACTTCCTTTGTAATCTTTGTTAATCCATTCAGAGGCTGAATTACCTCTTATCTATATACCCAGGTGAATTCTGAACATAATTTTTAAGTCTTTTTTTTTTTTTAAATAAAATGTTTTCTCCCTAGTGAATCTGGCTCAGTGGATAGAGCATTGAGCTGCGGACTGAAGGATCCATGGTTTGATTCTGGTCAAGGGCACATACCTGGGATACAGGCTCAATCCCCAATAGGGGGTGTGCAGCAGGCAACCGATGAATAATTCTCTCTCATCACTGATGTTTCCATTGCTCTCTCCCTCTTTTTCTCTGAAATAAATATATATATATATATTTTTAAACATTTATATTAAAAAATGTTTTCATTGATTTCAGAGAGAGGGAGAGAGAGGGGGACAGACACCATTGATGAGAATCATTGATCAGTTGCCTTCTGCACACCGCCTACTAGGGATCGAGTCTACAATCCAGGCATGTGCTCTGATTGGGAATCAAACCTTAACCTCCTGGTTCACTGGTCGATGCTCAACCACTGAACCACACTGACTGGGTTGAACATAATTTTAAGTGTAGTATATTATAGTATTTATTCTGCTTTGTTTTCCTGGCTAGGCTGTAAATGCTTGCTCATTTAAAGAAATATACAAATTAAATTCCTAAATCAATATGCAAAGCATCTTTCAGAGTAAATGTTCAACTATTATTGGTCAAACTCATTAATTACTGATTGAATGAAAAGTCTTATTAGGATTGGACACAATGGCGCCTAGTATGGAGCTGAGGTTGTGATGACAAGATAGTTTGCTTACCCCAGAGGTATACGCGCAAGGTGCTTTGACATTCACCCTGACCTCTCTTGAGCATGTAAGACCACTCACCGCTGGAGGAAATGCTTTGATCTTGACAGGATTCTTGCCTGCTGTGTTCCTGATGCTTTATGAAATGCCAAATAACCATTCGATCCTTTCGTATCCGAAAATTGTGGTATGAGAAATTCACAAGGTATGCTCTTACCTTGGGCAGAAGAGGGCATAGTCTTGTCAAGCATGGCGGATAAAATTATCAAAGGCTCACTTCCTCTCGTGTATCATATTGTAAGGAAACCTCAGCAAAATCCTATGTCGCAAATTACAAGAAGATTCAATGCTCTGTATGCAACAGTGCGTCCAGGACAAAAACCTCTGACTGTTGATCTTGACCCTTCGCTGGACTATAAGGAGGCTGCCACGTGGCTCTTGTCAAAAGAGTTGGATGTTGTCATCCTAAAATTTCTCCTGTTTGCTGACAATCATCCTGAGATGGGTCCGACTGGAAAAGCCTTCATATCATAGTTATGCCAGAAATCGTCATTTGAGGAGATGACACCATACCTATCAAGTCATTTTTTGGTGATGGTTATACTAAAGGGATGTCATTGCCAGGGTTGGAGATGAGATAGGTGCCTTTCTTGATGCTGAAAAGATGTTGAAGAAGAAACATGGAGAAGCGATCCTCCCTTATTGCAGTCTTTCGTTTGGCTGGTCACGAAGCTCTTGTACCCATGAACTTTCCAAACCTTTGTAAAGTGGCTAACACACACGAGGAAGCTTAAAGGTATGTTTCAATATTATCGTTTTACAAAGGAGTCACTCTCAACACTGTCTTATAAGGACGTTGATGAGGCTATTAACCATCCTCCTGTAAAGAAGAAAGTCATCAGTAATCAGGACATCCAAGGCATCAAGAAACTGCTTCCTTTAACGGATGAAGAGATTACAACCAGTTAGGAAGAACTAACATCTCAAAAGTTCAGTATGCGATCCATGGATGATGTCATAAGATCATTAACCGAGGTACGTACTTGAAAACGATGCTGAGATCAAGATCAGGGCAGTAGATGTGATGGCTATGAAGACATACATTTACTTTTCAGGTCTGATCTTAACTAAAACAAACAAACAAACAAAAAAGTCTTATTAGGATTATGTTTATAGTTCAATGGTGCCTAAATGACTTAATCTTCTGTATGAAATGGAAGGTTTCTTAGATATAACAACTGTATCTAAAACCCCAGGAATTCAGGCCTATGCACACTATGTTTTTTAACACCCATGTTTTTTGCTGCCCTTGCAAATTCTTTATTCTATCTATATAGGTGAATTCACTCAAGTAGAATGACCATCTGTAAGTTTCACTGTAACTAAAAGGTTCTGAGAAAAATGGTCACTTCTCTAAATCTCTCCCCTATTTTATTTCAACAAACTGTTCTGTGCTTAGAATTTTCCTAGATTTCTGATGACATGAATACCTTTCAAAGATCCTATTGCTGTTTTCTTGCAATGAACAACACTACTGCAGGTTAATCATAAAAAACTTGGCAAATGACTAAAATAGCAGAAACATGAAATATAAATACAGTCACTTTTAAATGAACTTACTGATTTATATTACTACAACAAATTTTCATTTCTTGATGATACCCTAAAAACAGATACAGGTCTTTAAAATTTAACAAATAGTGCTGAGTAATCTTTTGAACTATTATGCTTAACATTTATTAATAAGATCTGTGATCTCAACTTCAGTAAAATATCACTTATCATTGGATATTAAAATGCAATGTACTGATAATCCTAATTTTAAAATTAAAAACCTAACTAATCATAGTATACATTTGTACAAAGTACAGCATATTAGTGTCTCAAGATTACTAATTATCTAATATCCAGAGGACAAAATTATGTTTTTAAATTTCCTTTCAAAATCCTAACCCTCATTTGTTTATTATAAAACTGCCTTCAGTTAATTATTTAAAAATATTTACATACAGAAAAACCATCCAACAAGACTATTTTTGATTACTGTAAGATTCTAACCCTTATATTCTTCTGAGTTATCTTGAGCACCCCCTTTGGAAGTGCTTGTTTGAATGATTTAATCTTATTAGTTTATAAGCATAAACACAAACAAATAACAGAGTACGAAAGAACACAAGAAAAATTGTTGGCTTTATTGGTATCACAGTAGCTTTATTTATTTGTTTCTTTCTTTCTTTATTTATTTTGGTATCACAGCGGTTTTAATCCAAGCTAAATACAAACACAATTGTTGGTCAGTCACTTATCCTTCAAAACAATATGCCAAGAGCAACCTTGAGGCATTTAAAAACATGAAAATGTATAAAATATCCTCCTTAAAAAAATTCTATGGACTCCATATATAAATACAAAAATTTGAACTTGTCAATAATCACATCAAATATTGAACAATTGAGCAGTAAAAAAAACAATTTTTGATTTTAAAATTAAATATCTATAGGTAAAAGCATGCAGTTTCCCACATCTATTATCTTTGTATTTTGCACAGCGTTCCAAGGCAAAGATTGTTTCTGGCTTTATGAATTACCAGAGATGACCTGTGTGGCTGACTTATCACAGGCCTTTTCGTTTTTTTTCCGGATAGATCCTTGGCTTCTTTGGGAGGAGGCATATGAACTGGTTTCCAGGGAATTGGATTATAGAAGGCTGGTTCTGGATAAGAATTTCCATTGTAAAAACCTAAATTAAAAAATCAGAACAAAACAAGAAAAAAAAAATTGAGATCAAAGAAACTAGTTGTTTTTCAATTTTTAGAAAAATGTTAAAATATCAAAAGGGCAAAAATATCATTGATAAATCAATTTAACTCGATTAAAATGAACTTTTGAATACTTTCAAACAAGTAACTTCCCAAATACAGTAAATGTTGCAGTACAAATTAACATGTAAATGATAATTCTAAGAATCCAAAGAAATGTTAATGTTAAAATCTATATAAAATTTTTACTAAGATTTTAAGTTTAGAACCTTTAAATTGAACAAAATCTTCATTTTTCTACCTGAATCTGGAGAATCACTGACTGTATACTAGTTTCCCCTAACTGGACACTAAAGTTTACAGAAAAAATTTTACACTGCATATGTAGCTAAAGTGAGTCAGATTCCTATCTCGAATCACTGAAATTCTAAATCACTGTGGCCCTCCCCAAGTTGCTCAGTGGTTAGGGCATTGGCCCACAGACTGAAGGAACTCCAGGTTCAATTCCAGCCCTTCTTTCACATCAGTGTCTCTCTCTCTCCATCTCTTCTCCTCCCTTTCAGTCTCTCTAAAGATCAATGAAAAAAATATCCTCGGGTAAGGATTAACAAACAATAATAAACACATAAATCACTGTCACTCAAATTATTAAGATTTCATTGTATCACTGTAATTTTTATTATTAATTATGAAATGTACTATTGGTAGGATGTATAGGAAATGATGTCCCCTACTTAGTAATTCTGGAGGAGGAACATTTTGTTAATCAGATTCAAAACCTGCAGTCACTATATGCACATAAATTCCTTTACTTAATTTATAAAAATTATATGGGCATTAAGAATAGAGACTTAAGGGCATTTACAGACAAATACGATGCTTATTAGAATAAAACTCATTAAAAGCAAAAAAAATAATAATAATGCATTATTTTAGCAATTCTAGTCAATATGTATATTCCTTCCTAAAGTTTTATCTTAACTTCCCAATCTTTTGGTTAAAACCACTGCTTATTGCATTTTTTCAAAGGAGAAAGAAAAAACGTGGAGCAGACCATGCTCAGTAGCTGTAGCGGATGACCTCTGTGACATGTAGGAGAGGCCCAATCCTGACAGCAGGAATGTGTCATTCAGACACTGGCAACCCACTCTGCCTGCATAGATATGTCAACACACACTTCACCAAGATGGTCAAAACAAAGTCTGGAATATGTTCTATTGTGTGAACAAAACAGAATGGGGGTATTTTTAATAATAAATCACTTAAACAAGTGAAGGCAGCTGTCAGCAAGGTATGAGCTTCCAACATGAAGCACAAAGAAAAACATGCACCACCATTTGTAATCAGACCAGCCTGAAGGCCAACCGGTTCTGAGTCTGCTTCATGTGCTGCCTAGTACTCCACCTGCACAAGGAATGTGTCAAAATCATTGGGAGCGCTGCCTCAAAAAGGGTTAGAAGAAGGGGAGGAAAACTCAACCTTTAAAAATATCCCGTTTAAGGCTTTGTAATCCAAAAAACATGAAAATGTAACTTCTTTTTTTTAATTTTTTATTGGTGAAAGTATTAAATATGTCTTCCTTTCCCCACCCTCACCCCCCTTTTACCCCTTTTAGTCCACAGCTGCCCCCGGCCCCAGGTCTTCACCACACTATTGTCTGTGTGCATGGGTTATGCATATATGCATATAAATTCTTTGATTAATCTCTTCCCACCCACTTCTACCCTTCTTCCCCTCTGAGATCAATAGTCTGTTCCATGCTTCTATGTCTCTGGGACTATTTTGTTCATCAGTTTACTTTGTTCACTAGATTCTACATATGAGTGAGATCATGTGATACTTGTTTTTCTCAGGCTGGCTTATTTCACTTAGCACAATACTCTACAGGTCCTTTCATGCTGTCTCAAAAGGTAAGCGATCCTTCTTTTTTACTTTGCAGTTTTGAAACTATTGCCTTTAAAATATACCTAATTTATAGAGAATGACAATAAACTTGTAGTATTCTACAAGAACATGATGTATTATAATATAACCTTCCAGAAAATAGTGATTTGAAAGAAAAATGATTTTTACACATTTCTATTTCTGTCAAGAGAAAAGATAATGTATAATATTTACTTCTGCAAGTCATATTTATGTAAGCCACATAACATAAAAACCAACCTGTAAGTTTTCCATTGGCATAACCATAGCTTTTTGCAGCTGGACGAGGTTTATTTTTTGAATTTTCCAACCATTCCTTAAACTTTCTTTCTGCTATTTCTTTCTTTTCCTGTAATTCAGCTTGACGTTGTTTTTCTTTTTCCTTAAAATGACAAGACCAAAGAACCTCCAGGGATATTCTGTAACTAAATATTATACTGACTTTTCCCCAGCAGCGTCCCACCCCAATGGCTTACTGATGATAAATATTAAATCATATTTCTCTAATTTGATAGCAAAATTAAACATGATCAGGGATTTGGTATGGAGACATCAAACCCAAGAAGAAAAAAGCAACTTGCTGTTTTAAAATAGAGTAGTAATTTTACAATGTAATAAAAGTACCACCAAAATTTAGCATTAACAATGATAAAAAGTTTGAACCTAACTGAAAAAATATCGACATGATTATTAACATTTCTCAGCCTAAGAAAACCACAAATGCATAATCACTTCTGAAGCTTAAGCATAGTAAATGATAGCTTCATGTATTTATTTTATGCAAAGATAGTGCCAATTTTCTATCAGACACTTATACAATAAATACCAAAGTAATGTATTCTAACTGGTTAAATACCTTTTCTTTCTTCTTCTTCTCACATTCTTCAGCATTTTTTTTCTTTAACCATTCTTGATATTTTTCTTTTGCTTTTTCTTGCAAATGTTCTTTCTCCAGTTCCTTTGCTGCTTTTGCTTCTATTTCTTTATTAATTTTTTGTTCCCTTTCTTTCTTTTTCTTAAATAAAAGTAAAGGAATTTTAATTGGAATGTTTGTAATTATCCTCATATGAGGATGGAGTGTTATCTACAGTAATCTCCTAAATTTGTGTTATTTCTTAAAATAGGGGGTAACATAGTAGTTCACACTTACATGGCTTGTGAAAATATATAACATACCTGCAATTACCTGGTCAATTTTAGTTAACCAACTCAGCTATAAGATTAATTATGGCAGTAATAAATAAAGATCTTTTTCACCAAAGTATACTCAGAGCTTGAGACAGTGCTGAGTAAACAGTATAAAGATTTGAATAAATTAGTGAACAGAAATTACAACCTGTTAGACTGTCCTGAATGTTTGTTTTTAATGGATATTTACCCTCTAAAATAGGAGCCACAAATGTACACATTCTTGGACAGTTTGACAATATGAATTCTTGGATAAATCTTCACTATTAGTGAGTTACAGAGAACAAGTAACATTTGGCCCATTAAATATTGCTATAGGGGCACATTCAGACAAATCTTTGGCTATGTAATTCTATGTAAGACCAGAAGTTAGCAAACTATGACCTGAAGGCCAAATATGATCCACCTGTGACCAGTCACCTGTATTTTTAAGTAAAGTTTTATTGAAACATGGCTACACCCATTTATTTACATATTTATCATCTATGGCTGCTTTTGTACCACAAAGTCTAAGGAAATAAATTTCTGTTGTTTCATACTCAGCCTGTGGTGTTTTGTTATGGGATCTCTAGTAAGCTAACACAATAAATAAGCTTATAAAAGATGCTAAATATCATTGGATCTTGAGGAAATGAAAATTAAATGACAATGACGTATCACAGCATATTGACTGAAATGATTTAAAATGAAACAGACTGACAATGTAATGTTTGGCAAGGATGTGATGCAATTGGGGTTTCATACAATAGTGGTGGGAATGTAAAATGATACAAGCACTTTAAAAAACAGTTTGACAATTTCTTATAAAGTTAAACACATACTAACCACACAACCCAGCAATTCAGTTCCTAGGCATTTACCCAAGATAAATGAAAACAAATGTCTACAAAAAGACTTGCACATAAGTTGTCATAGAATTTTATTCATAATACCCAAACCAGAAACAAACCAACTGTACATCAACTAGTGAATGGATAAACAATTTGTGGTATTCCATAGAGTAGAATACTACTCAGCAATAAAAAGGAACGATCTTAATACATAGAACAGGGATTTTAAAAACAGAAGAATATACCTTCTATGATCCGATTTATATAAAATTCTAGAAAAGGCAAATCTAATCTGCAGGGACAGAAAGCAGACTAATGGCTTCCTTGGAGCTGGGACTGGTTGGGGATGGGGAGCAGGAAATGAATGCAAAGTAACATAGGGAACTGAGTGATGGAAATGTCCTGTGTCTTGACTGTGCTGCTGGTTATACAGGAACATGTTTGTCAAACTTCAAATTGGCATATTTTGTTGTATATAAATTATATCTCAAAGAAGATCTTAACACACCAGACAGGCTCTCCATAGGATTAAACTAGAGTAGAGAGAATGGTATACCTTCAGTTAGTACAAGGAGAGCAGAGCCTGTGCACAGGGAGGTGCTGAGAGAGAGGCCAACCACTAAGTGGCTTCAGCTTTTCTGGCATTCCAGTGCTATTCCACACAGAGCACAACAGTAAATCTTCCTTCTGCAAAGATGGAGCCCTGAAAGAACCTCTGCTTCTTGAAACTGAAGGAAACTAACAAAACAACTGGCTAAGGTTTCTGAATCCCTAGGCTGGTTCCTTCAATAGTATCTGGCACATAGTAAAAAATGTAGAATGCATGAAGGATACACAGATAACAGTGTTACCAATCATATGCTTTGTTGACCAAGTTAATTGAATTTTTCACATTAAAAAAATGAGTTTCATGTTTTAGAAAATTAAAAATAATTTTATTTTTACATAACTTTTGAAACCATGAAGGTAAAGACCCTTATACAAAATATGTGGTAACATACTGCAAAAACAAATCTGAAAGAACGAATTAGTATGACAACATAAATGTAAGAGTACCAGTTGAGATAAGCCATTTATTTGAAACAGATTTAACAATTTACAGTCATAGTATAAGAAACTAGCTTTGCTAATGGATACATAAATCCCTTTTGTCTGGTTTTTTGATAGAACACAGTGAAATGACTTAGAGAAAATAACGCCACAGATCCAGCTAAAATATGAATGAGGCTGGAGGCAGTGGAGGACCACACACCGTGAAATGTAAACAGAGGAGGAAAAAGCTAGATGCCAGACAGAAAGAGAAGAACCAGGAGAGCAGACTTTACAAACAGAGGTAAATGTAACTAAGACTGAAATAAGAAATCTGATAGATTTTAAAGGAAAAAGAAATTTGAGTAATCAGTTATTTCTTAACATGCACAAGACTTCTGCAGAAAAAGTAAACTCAATTTCTCAGGGTTCTTTTGTGAACTATTCCCAACCTTGTGGAATCCTGCTTTCAATAATTAGTGATTAATGTCAGGGCATGCCATTTCCCTACAGAAGAAAAAATTTTTCTCAAATAATTGGATTAGATCTACTGCCACTAATTAACACAGAAAATATATCATCCCTCAGCTGTATCTTACATTCTTAGACAAACAACAACTATATTTGATTGGCATGGTAAAATGAGCTTAATGGAGTTAGAAGATAAGAGAAGCTTTTAGAGGAGAGAGCATGCTATTATTGTATACATGTAAAACTCTTTTATTTTTCAGTTACTTCAAAAAAGTATCACCCAAAGCCTGGTAATGGTCATATAGGCTTGTTTTGATTTTGGCACTGATTCACAAGGAATTCTTTCTTGTTGTATTATGGAATGATGCTAAATTAATTATAATCAAGATATACTTCTGAAGTAAAAAACAAAAACATTTATGGCTAAAACACACATATGTCTAGCCAATTTCCTTCTCATTATACCTGGAGGAAGAAAGCTATGTCATCTTCAATTTGCTGAAATGATTTACTAGGTACTCTATTAATATCACTGGCTATTATAGTAATATTTAAGGACAAAAACTTAGGATTAAAAATTTAAACTTTGCCTTACAATTTATTTAACTAAATTCTTAAAATTGGACTATAATTTAAAGAGCAGTATCAATCTACATATTCACAAGATAACAAACAGACAAGTATTTACAAAATTTTTAATTTGTGATCCAATATAAGGTTATATTAAAATTAAAGATACCATTCATTCATTTGTTCATTTATTCATTCCAACAAGTCTACTGTATTATAAAGCATTATATTACATACTGTGATGAATTAAAAATATAAACATTAATTCCTACCCTTAATCTTAAAATTACCAAGAAAATGAAGATATGTATACAATACAAAATAGCAATAAAACATATAATAACACAACATATACATGACAAAGTGATAAATGTGAACAGGATTCAGGAAGGAGTTTCTAGCATCTGATCAGTGAATGATTCCTGTAAGAGGAAATGCTTTGAGTTGGACAATGAAGGGAAAGGTAAGGTGGGGGATATAATGAGATTTCAAGCTGATAAAATATTATAAAAAAATGAAGTGAGAAACAGAAGAAAAATGTCCTTAGCATTTCTGATGAACACATCCCTGGAGCCTAGACACTATAGTCCAAAGCTCTAAATTTCTCTGAAATCTATCATATCAAATTTATGTTCTCTTCCATTAAGTATCTGTGCTTGCTTTACAAAAAAAAAAAAAATTTCCTCTCAAAATGTTCCAGAATAACTAATACTCCAAGAAGATTGGCTATGCAAATTCTGGGTATATTCCCAAAAGAACACCAGTAAGAATCAGCAGCATAGAATAAGGAAACCACTGGAAGGGGGACTCTTTCCCCCCCCTCCCCCACATGGGAGTCTGTTCTTGGTCTTCAATAAATTTCCACCTTTGCTATAAAACACAGGCAGAAGACATGGCACCCAGGGCAGAGAGGAAAAGGCCTTTAACCGGCCAGGCTAGAATTGTTAAAACGGTATGCAGAAGACAGTGAGGAATCACAAAAAAATGTATTTTGAATTGGGAAATGACATTTGACTGTTTTAGCAAGATTAATCTGCCAGGAACAGAGAATATGGACTCATTCCTTCAACAAATATCTATTGAGTCAGCTACTGATCTAGCTGCTAGGGAACTGGACAAAAAAGAAGCAAAAATCGATGCCCTTATGGAGCTTACTTTCCAATATGGGTAAATAAACAAACAAGTTGAAAGATGTAATGAGACCAGACTGGAAAGATCACAATAGAAGTGACTGTGAAGGAAAAGAAGGATGACGACAAATGACAGAAGAATTCTGATTATGCCCAGGTGACTGAGATAACAGTAGTACCAATAACAGTATTCGAGCAGTTAGGAGAATGGTTCTATCCAAGGAGAAGGGGCAAAAATGAGTTGTTTTGATTTGTAGGCTCAGAGGTGAAACCAACCATAAGTTGGAAATCCAAGACCCCAGGAGGTCAGGTGTAGAGGTACAGACTTCGTGATTACCTGGAGGCCACATGTGAGGAAAGGGAGAGAAGCAAAGAGCAAAGGGCATAAGACAGAAACTTCATAAGGGTAGGAAAATGAGGTAGGAAAAAAAAATCAGGTCAGAAAAGAAAGAATCTAAGAGAAAATAAGAAAAACCTAGGCAATGAGGAGTCACAGGAAGAATACTTAGCAAAAGAGATGTCAGGATGTATGAGTGCAATTTTTCCCCTCACCTGTTCATTCTTTTTCTGAACCCATTCCTTGTGCTTTTCTTCAGCAATTATCTTTCTTTTTTCACGTTCTTCCTTTTCTTTTATTTTTTCCAGCTGTTGAGTTAATTCCTGTGAATTTCATTCAAACAAAAGGCAACTTATAATAGAAGCACTCAAATCACATATTTTTTTTAAAAGATTGAGGTTAACCGAATTAAGTAAGGACATAGTTTCCTTTATAGAAAATACACCATTAGTAACAATAACTTACTTAAGTAACTAGTCTATGATGAAAAAAAAAAAGCATTGGTAAAAAGTATAAGTCATTTTTTAGAAATGCAAATAATTGCTTGGCAGCAAAACACTAGTTTCTTAGACTAAACTTCAGCTAAATTACCCTCATTGAAATCAACTTTCCCACACATAAATTTTGGCATCACTGTACACTCTTGGCAGAAGCTCAAGGGAATTGCAACTTTTTTTACAGTTATAAAAAGCTTCCAGATTCTTGAGGAAGATAAAGAACAGGAATTAAATAATCCCTAAATTTAAAATTTTAATTCAGTCATACAGAAGGCATTCAATTTTCTTTAGGAAAAAAAAATCAAGATTTTTCCTCACTCATTTTATAGCTGTTGGAGTGTAACACAACACCACGTTCATATCCCATAGGCCTTGCTGTCACTGGAATCTACACGTTTGGGCATTTCCTCAGGAGAAAGAATGTGGAAGGTATGGCCAAATAAAACTACAAGCTCAGTGCCACCAGTCTGTCACTCATCAGTTAAATTACTGCATTAGTTGAGAATGCCTCTCAAACTAGACTCCTAGGACCCTACTACCATAATTATTAGTTATTTTTCTTCTCTCTCCTTAGATACTAATAATCAGATACTTTTATATATCTTCCACTGGAACTCATTCCTCTTTCCCTCCCTCCCTTTCCCAAAGACCTATCTACCTGAGCATGAGTGGGAGTGGAAAGGACAAGTTTGCAGCTCTCAGACAGTTCCAGTGTGTTACATGAATGAAGATAAAACCTGACACCAAGAAAATATGGTTTGCACTTTAGAACAACTGATGCACAGGATACCTGTCTTCATGCCCTAGCATCCTATAATGTCACTGCATAGAGAAGAATTGCCCTCACTCAATTCCAACTTTTAAATATCATACTCCCAACAGCCTCCAGAGTAAAACAGCCATCTTGGCTTTAAAACATTCTTCATTACTTCTGCAGCTGCTATTCCTTGATTATTCACTTAATACATTTTTTTTTATTTGTGCCTACTATAGGTAGCATGAACTGAGACACAGGGATGAAATTCCATAAGTCTCTGAACTAATCTCCTATATACACACAAGAATTTAGTACTACATTGTGAGGTATTATGTATAAGTTTAGAAAAAGGAAAAGAACGGAAGGGAAGATGAAAAGAGAAACATTATAGGCCAAAGTGATCAAATATAAGCACTATAAGAGGAACAGTGAGGAATATCTTGACTAGAAAAGAGATTGGGGGTGATGGGCTGGTGTATGGTAACTAGGTGGGAAAAGCTCTTTTGAAACAAGAAGAATAAACTGAACACTCTGAAGCTAGAATACATGACAAAGGGATGACTTAGAACTCAATGATAAAGGATGAAAACTACATTACAAGGGTCAAAACTATTCTGAGGGAGACTGACTAGGAGGTGTCACAGTATATGAGTTGTAAGGGAAAAATATGAACTTGAGCAAGGAAATAAAAAGGGGGAAAACATGAATGTATGTATGTATGTATGTACATACATGTATGTGTGTGTATGACAGGCTACATACAAATCATATATCCAAAATTTCCCTATTTAGTTCTCAATTTTATTTTCAAGAAAAGTAATAATTTAAATATATAAGTAAAGAATGATTGGTTATATTTATGTACCCTTTTAATCTTCATAAAAGTAAACTCAAAATCAGAAAGAAAAATCAGACTTTGTGTTCCTATTTTATGGCTCACAAATTTTAGTTCATGTTGACATAAGAGTTAAAGATAAAGGAAGGGCCAAAAAGTATGTAGAAAATCCTACCTCTGACCCAGACAGTGCTCTAATCTCAGGATGTCCGCTCAAGTACTTTGCCTACCCCCACCCCCGCCAGAATACACATCACATTTGGAGACAGAACCCTCCCTTCCGCAGCTGGCTCCAGTATTCCCACCCTGAATGCCTCCATCTGTCCCCACCAAGCAGGTCTCTTCTGCACACGGCTGGAGCCTTCTCTCTCAAGGCCTGTAGGTCATTTTCTGGCACACCACTGAACTGCAACAGGATTACAGCTATTTTCCCACAGAGTAATAAATGCTTGATTATAGAAAACCAAAATGCAAAGACGATCCTAAACAGCATTTCAATAGTTTTTGTCAACTTTCAAAGACCGGAGTTTACCACTGAAGGTAACCATTACAAAAAATGACAGTTTTGAGTTTTAAAAATTCTGTGTCCCACCCTATTCACTAAGGGCTGATGAATGAAATAGGCAAAGGCAAACGGGGGGGAAAAGCCCTCAGATTATTCACAAACTGGATAATTTCTATAATTTAGATCAGATTGTACTAAAGCAAATGTTAAAAATTAGAATTAACAAAGGCCATAAAGAATTCAGGGCAATCTGTTAAAAATAATTTTTTTAAATAATAACAATTTAAATAAAATTTATATGATCTACAAAACCCCTGTTAGTTTTTCATAATACTAATATTCAACATTTATTATATTTATCATCTTAATTTTGATGGGTTAAAATAATTTAACTCAATCTTATAGAGATGTCTGAAACAAATCTAAATGTCTGTTACTGAAATCAAATATATGAGAAGGTATGTTCTTTTTAATAACCAACTATCCTTTAAATTTTTCTTTAAGTTATTAAAAAAAAATAAGCAAGCCAGGGCAAATTTAAAATTAAATACTAAGTCTGACCCATTTATTTCTAAAATACATCTTAGTATTGTGGAAAAAAAACATTATTAAATTGGAAGTCAAAAAATAGGATCCAATCCCATCTTAGCCACTAACTAAAAACCTTGGCAAAGTTACTTTCTGGCCTGTCATGTTTAACAGGGATCTGAAATGAACTGTTCTTTATACAAATTGTACTTTTAATGATAGGATTTATAAACAAATTAGAGAATGCAATAAATAACAACAAAAAATAAGGGAAGCACAGCTTATAAATAAAACAAAGAGAAAGGCATGAAAAAACCATGAATACCATAAGAGCTCAAAATAAGCTTGTAAGAAAGTGAGGAGTTGGCCCATAAATTATATTACTGGCATGACTGATATAATATTTATGCTAAAATATTTTAATTGCTGTAGAGCTAAGTAATGATATAGAAGTTATAAGACACTAGTGGCCCAGTGCACGAAATTTGCTCAAAGGGAATTAATTAGTAGAAACCAAGATGGCAGCATAGGTAAACACCCGAACTTGCCACCTCACACAACCACTTCAAAATTACAACTAAAAGACATAATAGACATCATCCAGAACCACAGGAAGGCTGGCTAACTGGAAATTCTACAACTAGAAGGAAAGAGAAAAACACACTGAGACTCAGAGGAGCTGCGGAGGTGTAGAGGTACAGAGGTGTGCACGCCCGGAAAGGGCTGACAACTGAGTATGTGGCTGGCCTATTCAAGCAGGAGGGGGACACAAGCTCCCGACTGCTCTGAACTCCAGTTCCCAGTGAGACACTCGGGACCCAGACTCATATGGGGAGAAAATGGACTGTCTGGTATCGGGCGGAACTCAAGGGCGGCTTTCTCTCAGAGGTGCCTGCAGCAATTACCATGGGAAACTGAGACCCAGGGGCCTCTTAGGGCAGGGCTGATGGGAAGCCATTGCTGTTTGCTCCACTCTGAGATTCCACCCCATCTAAGATGTGCATAGAGGCTTTTGAATATGAATGGCCTGGTCCTTTGAAATCTAAACTTACCTATCAAAAGAGCATCCAAAAGAAGGCCCAAGGCCCCACAGCAGCTTGCATTGCTTCACAGTTGGGCATCATCTAGGCACCTTCAAATCCAAAATACAGAAGAGGAATCTGTAGATCTCTGCTAGATGGCTTCAGGCAGAGGCTAAATTAGTACCTCCTTGGAAATCCAAGAGCCAGTGTACCCAGGGTTACAACTCCTCAGATCCATAAGGGACATACTCAGGGGGCAAACTCAGTGAGCACCAAAGCCCCACTGAAGCAAGTCTTGCCTCATAAGGGTGTCTTAAGCACAGAAGTTCTCGCATCATAGACACAGCTGATCCTCACAGCCAGTTGGCCTTGAAGTCAAATCCTCCCAGTGATACCAACAACAATCAAGGCTTAATTACAACAAGACTGTGCAAATAGCCCACACAGAGGTGCACCAAGAGTGTCCACCTCAGTAACTATGGAGGCTCAGTCACTGGGCCCTATAAGACAACCAGCACACAAAGCCACTTTATCAATTCACAGAAGCAACCAAAATGCAGAGACAAAGAAACAGGTCACAAATGAAAGAAATGGAGGAAAGTAAACTACTGGATATAGAGGTCAAAACTATGGTTATAAAGTTTTTCAAGACTTTTCTAGAAAAGGCCGATAAATTTAGCAAGACCCTCGAAGATATGAAAAAGGACCAACTAGAAATTAAGCATACACTGACTGAAATAAAAAATAATAATAATATGCAGAGATCCAACAGCAGACTAGAGGATTGCAAAAATCAAGTCAAAGATTTGAAATACAAAGAAGCAAAAAACACTCAACCAGAAAAAAAAAAAAAGAATCCAAAAGCATGAAGATAGTGTAAGGAGCCTCTGGGACAATTTCAAATGTACCAACATCAGAATTATGGGAGTGCCAGAAGAAGAGAGAAAGCAAGATATTGAAAACCTATTTGAAGAAATAATGACAGAAAACTTCCCCCAGCTGGTGAAAGAAATAGACTTACAAGTCCAGGAAGTGCACAGAATCCCAAACAAAGGAATCCAAGACAAATCACAATTAAAATGCCAAGAGCAAAAGACAAAGAGAGAATATTAAAAGCAGCAAGAGAAAAACAGTTAGTTACCTACAAGGGAGCACCCATATAACTGTCAGCTGATTTCTCAACAGAAACTATGCAGGCCAGATGGGAGTGGCAAGAAATATTCAAAGTGATGAATAGCAAGAACCTACAACCAAGAATACTCTATCCAGCAAAGCTATCATTCAGAATTGAAGGGCAGATAAAGAGCTTCACAGATAAGAAAAAGCTAAAGGAGTTCATCAACTCCAAACCAGTATTATATGAAATGCTGAAAGGTACTCTTTTAGAAGAGGAAGAAGAAAACGGTAAAAGCCAAAAAGTTATAAACAACAAATACATATCTATCAAGTGAATCTAAAAATCAAGTGAATAAAAAAATCAGATGAACAGAATAAACTGGTGAATATAATAGAATCAGGGGCATAGAAAGGGAGTGGACTGACAATACTTGGGGAGAAAGAGGTATGGGGGTTGCGGGAAGAGACTATACAAAAATCATACACTTATGGATGAGGACAGTGGGCGGGCAGGGGGCGGTTTAAGGGCATAGGGTGGGTTGGCAACCAGGTGGAGGGGAGCTGAGGAGGAGGGATAAGAGGAACAACTGTAATGATCTGAACAATAAAGATTTTTTTTAAAGGAAATTAGAGAAAATATTTTAATATTGCTATTTGTCTTTTCTCTATAATAGAAGTATCATAAATGAAAGAAAATTAGTAAATGTATATGAAAATCTCCCTCCTGTCAGAGTCTGGGGTGTGCTGTGGGACCTAGAATCAAGTCCCCACCCACCTGCGTGCCTCGAAATGAAACTGCACAAGATCCAGACCCAGCTGGCCCCATCCCCGTCAAGCCCTGCAGGGAGGGTGACACAGCCTCAGGTCCACCATCAAGCCCCACTGGACAGAGGGGGCATAGCCTCAGGTCCCCCGTCAAGCCCTGCTGGGCAGGGGGCACAGCCTCAGGTCCCCTAGCTCCAGGGTGAGGGTGCAACGACCATTTGGATATTAGCTCTTTATTATATAGGATAAGAACTGCCAATACTACATACATGAAAAGTTTTTAATCTTTCAACCAATTATACTCTGCTACATGCTTAATCAATGTGGTAGGAATTTTGTATTCATTATTTTAGTCTGCTCTCAAAACAAATCTTCAGTAGTTTATTGTCTCCTTTAACAAAAAATAACTTTTACTGAGTGCTTTAGGCCATTCCTTGATGTTCATGGAGTCCTCCTAACAAAATCAAGTAAATGCTGTTTTCCCCCTTTCACTGGTAAAGAAATTTAGGTAGAAAGAGATTAAGAATTTGCCCAAGGTCCACGCTTTGAATCCAAGGACGGCTCAAAAATTTACATAACTTTTAAAACACTCTACTATTGACTCTCTAACATTTGGCTTACAGATTAAGAGAATGAGGCTCAGAGAATCTAAGTAATTTTCTGAAGGCCACAGAGTTAGAATGGCAAGGCTAAAATTTCAGCCTTGCTCTGTGTGACTCCAAAGTCCAGGCTCTCTTATGAATTTCATTTCTTTTACTGTATGTTGACTCTAAAAATGACCTTCAGGTTCTTTTTTGTTAAGTATGTTTTTATTGATTTTAATGAGAGAGAGAGGAAGAGAAAAAAAAAGAGACAGAAACATTCATGAGAAAGAAGTATCAATTGGCTGCCTCCTCCATGCTCCCTGACTAGGAATTGAGCCAATGACCTTTTGGTTCATGGGTAGATGCTCAACCACTGAGCCATACCAGCCAGGCAGACTCCTTTTCCTAATGCAACAAATGACTTCTAGTGAGGCTAGAGATAAACATAAATACCATAAACTAAACTCCACTTTACTACTGACTCACTAGAGCAGTGTTTTCCAAACTGTGACTCTAAAACCAATTGAATGGGTTATAACAGGCCTTTAAAACAACCCTCCAAAAGGCCTTGGCAGATGTGGCTCAGTTGATTGAGTGTTGTCCTATATACTGAAAGGTTTCCAGTTGATTCCCGGTCAGTGCACATGCCTGGATTTTTGGAATCACACAGAGCAAGGCTTGATTGATGTTTTGCTCTCACATCAATGTTTCTCTCCCTTTCTCTCCTTTCTTCTCTAAAAATCAGTAAAAAAAAAAATTTTTTTTTAAGAAAATAATAGGCAGCAAAATCTCAGACATATGCTGAAGGAACTTCTTCACTGATACTGCTCCTAGGCCAATGGAAGCTTAAGAAAAAATAAACAAATGGGATTGCATCAAAATAAAAAGCTCTTGCACAGCAAAAGAAACCATCAACAAAACAACAAGAAAGACCACTACATGGGAAAACATATTGCCAATGTTATCCCTGATAAGGGTTTAATCTCCAACATTTACAGGGAACTCATACAACTCAACAAAAGGAAGATAAAACAATCCAATCAAGAAATGGGCAATGGACTTTTTGAAAGAAGATAGAAGGGAGGCCAAGAGACATATGAAAACATGCTTAAATCATAACAACAATGCAGTACTATCTCACACCTATCAGAATGGTTATCATCAACAAATCAATAAATGACAAATGTTGGCTAGGATGCAGAGAAAAAGGAACCTTGGTGCACTGTTGATGGGAATGCAGATTGGTGCAGCCACTGTGGAGAACAGTATGGAGTTTCCTCAAAAAACTAAAACTGGAACTCCCATTTGACCCAAGAATCCCACTTCTAGGAATATATCCCAAGAAACTAAAGTTACCAATCAGAAAGGATATATGCACCCCTATGTTCACAGCAGCACAATTTACCATAGATAAGCTTTGGAAACAGCCTAAGTGCCCATCAGCAGAGGAGTGGATTAAAAAACTGTGGTACTTCTACACAATAGAATACTACGCTGTGCTAAAAAAGGAGGAATTCCTACCATTTGCAACAACATGGATGGAACTGGAGAGTATTATGCGAAGTGAAATAAGCCAGTCAGAGAAAGATAAATATCACATGATTTTATGGAATTTATGGAATATAATGAACAACATAAACTGGTGAATAAAAACAGTTCCAGAGACAGAGAAACATCTATCAGACCATCAAACCTCAGAGGGAAGGTATGGGAAGGTAGAGATAAGGGGGAGAGATCAATCAAAGAACTTGAATGCATGCATATTAGCCTAACCAATGGACATAGACAACAGGGGGGTGAGTGGGAGGGATGGGAACCAAGGAGGGAATAAAGACACATATGTAACACCTTAATCAATAAAGAAATTTAAAAATATATGTAATAGGCTACCAGGTTTTGCAAAAATTAAGACATTGTTTCAAATATGTATGTGTGTGTGACATGAAGCAAGTAGATTTCTCACCATGAGCAAATATTTTGAAAACTACTGAACTAAGTAATGGAGGGTCTGTGATCTCAATAATACAAACTAATGCTGAAAATAAGTGCAAAATTTTTAGTGAGGCTGTGAATAATAATATCAATAACAATAAAATAACCCTAACCGGTTTGGCTTGGTGGATAGAGCATCAGCCTGCAGAATGAAGGGTCCCAAGTTTGATTCCAGTCAAGGGCATGTCCCTTGGTTGCGGGCACATCCCCAGTAGGGACTGTACAGGAGGCAACTGATAGATGTTTCTCTCATCGATGTTCCTAACTCTCCCTCTTCCTTCCTCTATGTAAAAAATCAATAAAATATATTAAAAACAAAAAACACAAACAAAATAACACCAGCCATTTTTATACTGTCTCATTTAATCCTCATAAAAATCCTGTGACCCATATTATTTTATCATAAGTGTACAGATAAGAAAATTGAATGAAGCATAAAGATTAAGTAAGCCTGCCTTACATAAAACCATATGGTATTTCTCAGACTCTGTGGCCTTCTATTACTGTACACTTTTCCAGGCATAAATCTGTAGTTTAGAATACAAAATACTGTATCATGAATAGGTCAAGAGCAGAAGGTACTGGTTTCTACAATCACTTAAATCATGCCAAGCCTTCTGAGTTTCAAAACTGATGTGGAAAAGTTACTCCAAAGAAGACCATGGAGGGCAAAGTTTTAGTTCCAAGAATTTTGATGACAACGTATTAATAAACTTAAATATCCAACAATAGTGAATCCATTAATTATATCCTAATATATATTCAATAAATTTTAAATATATTTTAATAAACTTAGCCAGCCATTTAAAAATGTCATTTTAAAAATATTTAATGATATTGAAATACTATATTAATAAATGTAACCAGTAGAAAAAAGCAGGTTACAAAAGAGTTTGTTCCTATTTAGCTAAAAACGAGAACTATCCCTCACCACTCAAATATACTTGTTTTCTGTGAGGGGAAAGGGAAGAATTCAGATAATGAGTCTAGATATGGAAAATACCAAATTATCCAAATATATTCGGCTGCTAGATTCTAAAGAACAAATAGTAAGAATTGAAAGAATCGAAGGTTCGTGTAAAAATGTAGCTCAATCATTCGAGCTTGGAGGTGAGAGTTCAGAGAGAAAATCACTAATATAAAAATATCCACAAGCAAGGCAGAGAAGCAGGGAGAAGCTGAAAACCTCCAAAAGCCCAGCAGATTCCAATCTCTCAGCACAAACTCACTCGAGGGCACAAGCTCTGAGTAACATGTGGGTAGATTCCTATCTCTATTACAATTTTTGTTTACCTCCTTTCTTAAAAATTGTACAAAGTATATGCAATTGAATTTACTTTAGTTAAATGTAGATACGGTGAAGCTCCATTGTATGTGTCTGTATATATACACTTGCACATATTTATTTTTTAAATTATAAAGAAGAAAATCTGGAAAGCTATACACCTTAGTATTAACAGTGGTTATCTTCAGGTAGTGAAATTAGAGAAAATTTTAATTTTTTTAATCATGCTTACCTCTATTTTCCAAATGTTCTTATAATGACCTTGTATTATTTCTACAATATGAGTTACTGACACAAACAAATGCACCTTGTTTTGAGGGATAATATTAATATTTTAATTGCAATAGCAGCTCTACATTTTGAGCTCATGGATTACATAAAGAGAATACTGTCTACTTTTACCTCTAGAGCTCTCTGTTGCAGGCGGCCACGTTCTTCTTTTTCTTTGCCAACAAACCACACTTCCCATGGTGTCAGGCTGCTCTCTGGTAAGCACACCTGCTTCTGTTCTTCTTGGTTATCTTTGGATTCAGCCACCCTACTGCAAAAGAGAGGACACTACAGCATTTGTACTCTTTGGCTTAACAGTCAAAATCACTTAGCTATACAGTAAAAGTAGAATTTAGTAATCTATTTATAATACTGTAATTTTTAAAAAGTAAATATATATGAATTACATACAAATATACACTTGAAAAATCACAAAAAGGAATTCCAATATTTGAATTAGTTTGCCCATAAATTGCCTTTTAATGCCTTCATCTTCTAAAATCACATTATTTAAAAAATCTATTGGGATAATAGACACCCAGTCCATTTGCCTCAATGACAACAATATCTTTTTCTTAAAAAATCTTATATCTGGACAACTAATTACAACACATGATCCTAACCAGATTCTGGAGCAGACTTTTCCCTTCTCCCTTAAACACCTAAAAAAAACCACACATACACACACACACACACACACACACATATATATACACACACATACATATGTATGTATATATATATATATATATATACACACTACTTATGTATATATATATGTATATATATGTATATATATACATACACACACATACATATATATATCTGTATCTATCTACATATATATCTATATATATATTTACATCAATATATAAATATATATAGATATAAAAGGCTAATATGCAAAGTGTCCCCTCAGGAGTTCAACCTGGAGACCGGAAGTTCGATTGTTCTCTCTGACATGTGCTGACTACCAGGGGGCAGCACAGAACATGTTGGATAACCAGCGGCAGCAGCAGGGTGCTGAGGGAGCTCGGGAAGGAGGAGGAGAGGAGGTAAAGAGGTAGGGAACCTGATGGGCCCTGATCACCAGCCAGGCCTAGGGATCCTACCCATGCATGAATTTCGTGTACTGTGCCTCTAGCAAATGTGTTAGGGATTATGGGTGAAGGGTGAACAGAAATTCTGTAAATGCTCAATTTTTCTTTAAATATAAAATTGTTTTTAATAAGCTACATAACAGTATATGACCATTATATTCTTTAGCATTTTGGCGGTGAACTCCCTTTTGCCAGTTCTGAGACAGGGTGTGTGTATGACTCTCCATAGTGTGATTACCTCTTACCAAGCTCACCATGTACCTCTCTCAGACTGTCTTTTCTGGATCTGGGGAAAAGAACTACTTACTCAAGCTAAAGAAAAGAGGAGAGGGGGAAAACTCTAGGTACACAACTAAATAAAGAACAGAGGCTTCTGGCCAAATACACAAGCTTCCTAAAACAGGAAAAGCTGGTCAGCACCTGGAGAAAGAAAGTTTGTTCAGAACCCAAGGCAGCTTTAGATACTAGATTATACACTCAGCTCTTCATTCCTACTTCAGGCAACCAACTGCCTAACCCACTGCAGTGAACAACTTTTTTACTTCACAGCTTCAGCTTACTTGTTTTGTTCTGTTGCTATTTCTCAATAGGACGGAAATTTTAGTCGAGGGCACTGGTCAGCAAACTCATTAATCAACAGAGTGGCAAACCGTGGCTGGTGAGCCACATGGGAACAGAAATTCTGTAAATGCTCGCCAGCCGCAATTTGCCGACCACTGCTCTAGGGGAAAAGAGATACAGGTGTGTTGTTTACTTCTTCTATGTACCTTTCCCTCTCAGTCTTACAGAATAACCTCATTGGCTCCCACAGTTTCAACTATCTCTATGTGCTGATAATGTGCGAACCAGTTATTCCAGACCAGGTCTTTCTCCTGAGCTCCAGGCCTTTATTTCCAACCATCTGATAGCTCCACTTCGCTATCAAACTCAATCAACCCAAAACAAGTCTAATTATCTTTCAACATGTACTCACTACCCTTTCTCAATCCTACCTCAGTAGAGGGTACCATCACCTCTCCATGTAGCAAAGGCAGGAACCCAGATCTGACTCCTGCTCCCCACACCGTATAACCACTAGTTAATGTCTATTTAAATTCTTTCCTTTTTCTCAAGCATCTGGACATAACTGGCCTTTCTCCCTCCATTTATAATCATTTTCCACACTGTTGCCAGATTCATCCTTCAAACACATCCTTCTCTCATGGCACTCCCCATCACAAAGTTCTTCTAGTGGCTCCTCTGCCCCCAAGATGAAATTCAAAATCCCGATGCCCATGAATTAGTCCTATCTTCCAGCATCTTCTTTCGCCAATGGCGGATCCAGACTCTACATTTCAATCTAGCTTGAACTTAGGGAGATTGATGAATATGCCATGCTCTTGTGCTCTGCAGCTTTGCCTAAAACTCGAAAAATTCCTTTCTTCCACCTCCACATATGGCTGAGGAGGGCTGAGATACGGGAATAAAACATTTGGGGTGCGTCTCTACCTGTTTCTTCCTAGTGTAATTTTGTAACCTTGTTAAGCCTCCATTTTCATCTGTAAAATGGAGATAACAGTGGCTACCTGCATTACTCCTAGATGAGACAGTCCATGCTAAAGCAATGAGTACAGTTCGAGCAGGCAGTAAACATTTGGTACATGTCATTTATAAGTGGGAGGAGGAGGAGTATGGATAATTCCTACTGTCTCTTCAAGATTCAACCCAGGCATTATCTTTACTGCCTTACAGTGAGACTACAAAAAATCTGGACTAAGCACCTCGGGCTTTCTGTCGCTTGCCCATCTCTGCCATCGGCCATTAATTCCTGACATGTCTTAACTCATTCTTTATTTCAAGAATCTACCTTAGGGCCTAGAATAGAGTAGGCTCCTAAGAAATGTTTGTTGAGAGAATAAATTAGTGAGATCAGTGTTTTTTAGAAAATGACACTTTAAATATTAAATTTCTTGCCTTATATATAAAATGACTCTAACCATAATCAAGAGAGGCTTGATAAGCAGCTGTTTATGACCAAAACCTTTATTAAGACCTCGGTTTCCTAATGGATAGTGATTTAAAAACCAGGGATAAAGCTCACTAAACAGTAGGCCCAATGCATATTACAAGACTCCAGGAAAATACTCATTATCTTGTCTGAAGTCAACTATGAGCTTCATTCAGTCCACCGGAAGGTCAATGCATCCTCTGTGCATGGCCCTATTTACACCTAACACCCCTTGAGTTCATTCTATCATGTGCAGCTGATGCCTGAGTCTAGATCAAAAAAGCTTTACCCTGTACATTTTGCCAGTCAGATCCCTGTGGCAGGTGGAGGATGGGAAAAAAGGCAGCTCTACATTTACATCCTAGTCCACCGAGATTACCCAGAACTATGGCGGCTCGCCTTATCCCATTCAGCCCCAAACTGTCCAGAGCACCACCTTAAGGTTAGAAGTAGGCAGAAGAAATTAAAAAAAAAAAAATTTTTTTCCCAACATTTATCCTTCCTGAGAAGTGCTAAATTGTCTGAAAACAGACATTTGAAAACAGTTCCTACATCTATGATTCCTTTGAATCATAGGGAATGGACTGTGATAAGGAAGGCAGCCTTGGCCCTAAGGTTGCCACCAGCTCATTCGGGCTTTGGCTAAGGAGAGATATAAATCTGTCCAGCTCCTCTGGTCAGGGCTTTGGATCTTGGAAGCTAATGAAAGGTCTCAGCAGCTGAGCTGTGGTTCTGATGAGCCAGCATTCCTTAGGTGGCTTAACTGTGTCTATGTTGTCTTGTTGATTAGGCTGAGAAAGTATCTTCCAAAGCCTTAAACTTTATTTTAAAAAATCTTTGGAGTCAACTCAGTCTAGAAGAACCCCTACAAAGACCTGCATGAAAATGGATTCCTTACAGTCCACTTCTACCATTACTTCTACTATCAGGTTGATCAAAGGCCTGTTTCTTGTTGCTACAACCAGTCTGAACAAGTGACTTAATGGCTACTCTTACTGATCTTCATTCCCACCAATATACTTACTTTTGCTTCTCGTTCTTAAGTGTCTCACTGTTGTAAAACTGTAAGAATCACTTCACATGGTTCCATATTCCATTCACTCACTCTGGTTATGCATGCCTTTTATGTAGGAGACTATCTTGAATGCTTATACATAAAGCCTGGGTCTATATTTCTTAGATCTCCTGTATTAAGCCTTACACTGATGGATAATCAGAAACTTGTAACTGTTTTCTGAAGATGACATCATGAACCTACTCCAGAATGGACCTGCATTACTATGCCTATCTCAGTAAAACACATTCCTGCAAGAATGGGCACTTTGTTCCCATTTCTACATATCCAGTAATAGGCCATCTAGTATAGAAAAGTGAGAACGCAATTGCTATAGCTTGGCACTAGGCCCACCCAGCTCTGCTAATAACTGGGTGTATGCCTTTGAATCAAACTTTTTATTTGTCTTCTGAGCCACAGTTTTATTATCTGTAAAATGAGTGACTTGATCTAGGCTTTAATTCTATGAGAGTAGAGACCATGTTTACCTCGTTTATAGTTCCCAGTCTCTAGACTGCTATGTGACACAAGCTAAGTGTTTGCCAAAGGAATAATTGTAGAAATAAACAGATTATGATGGTTTTAATAATCTTTTGATTCTAACAGTCTTTGATTCAGTGACTTCTATTCCACTGTTCAGTGCTCAGATCAGACCCAAGGTTGTCTCGGGATAATGAGGTTGACATTGTTAAACTCTCTCTGCTTCATCTCCTCATTTGTGACATAAAAAAGTATACTGCTTCTGACAATCTTCTTCACTGGCAATCAGGTTTGTTTTGTGTGTTTTTTTCCCCCCAAATAACTACAGGTACTACTAAGGTGCAGTGGACCACGTTTTGGTGTTAAGAGTTTGGACAAGATGCTCGGCCTGCGTGCCTCAGTGGTGGAGCATCGACCTATGATATGAACCAGGAGATCACGGTTTGATTCGGGTCAAGGGCACACATGCCCCGGTTGCCGGCTTGATCACCACTGGGGAGCACGGAGGAGGCAGCCAAACAATGATTCTCATCACTGATGTCTCTCTCTCTCTGAAATGAAATTAAAAAAGAGTGGAGAAGCGTTCTGGTGCTCACAATAAGATTTTTGAGTATTCATACAATTCCTGAAACGGCAAGCAAAACTGTGTGTGTTTGAGACTATGCGCTTTTATCTGGGGAGTGTGACTGGAGCAACCATCACATTCTCAGTTGGAAAGAAAAGGGGTTAAGGGTCACAGAGAGCGTGAGGTCCTTTGTAGGAAGGGGCGCGGGCCCGTGTGCAGGAAGGAGCACCGCCTCACAGCCTTTGGGACGAGGGCGGGCGGGCTTCAGCCTCGGAAGCGGGTACCCAGAGGGGCCTACGCCTCCCGGGCGCGGCTGCCTGGGCCCGGCGGCCTCGCTTTTACCTGGCGCGCCCCCGCAACTCCACTCCTCCCGGGCTCGCCCCCTGGGCCTCCGAGTCGTGGGCATCTCCGTCCACTTCCTCCTCATCCGCCGCGTCCCCGTCGTCGTCGTCGTCGTCGTCGAACGCGAAGCTCTGGTGGCAGAGCGGAGACAACAGCGACCGGGTGGAATTGCTGTAGCTCTGCGGCGGGGAGGGCGAGCGCAGCGCCTCCAGCGCCCCCTGCCCGCGGGCGTTCGCCGTGAGCGCGGGGACGGGACCGGAGGACGGCCGCGACCGGGCGCCGCAGTCAGCCGGGAACCAGGCGTCGGAAGGGGGCCGAGCAGCCCCCCACCGCCCCGCCACCCACATCGGGCCCGCCACGTTCAAAACGGCGGAGCGGCGGCGGGGACGTGCTCTCCCAGCAGCCCCCGCGCGCTCGCCTAGCCTGGCCAATCAGGGCGGGAGCAGGCCCGCGTTGCCCGGGCGACGCGTGGACTCGGCGACGGCTTTGTTCCGGCCTTCGGGGCGCGCCTTCCTCACCGGGGCTGGGTCTCCGGCCCTTCTTCCTCCGCCCGGCCAGCCGGCCAGGTAAACGCCAGCCGCTTCCGCCGG
Source organism: Lasiurus cinereus (assembly GCA_011751065.1). Taxonomy (NCBI): domain Eukaryota; kingdom Metazoa; phylum Chordata; class Mammalia; order Chiroptera; family Vespertilionidae; genus Lasiurus; species Lasiurus cinereus. The sequence goes on along the minus strand of JAAGEH010000043.1, from coordinate 20,463,651 downwards.
CGGGCCAGATCGCGTCCCCATGACAACTGTGAGGGCCCGCCCCTTGTTTGCTGTGGTGGTGCAGGTCCCTTTCTGCAGGACGCAGGCTGCTGCTAAATAAGACAGATGCTTTTAAAGGGGAAGAGGCAAAAGTCAGAATTCCCTTCCCTCCCCCATCATTATTACAAGGCCAGGATTATAAATAAGCATCGGTCAAGATTCCTTTCAATACACGGCCATTATTTTATGAGGGGAGAAGAGGCGAACTGTACCCAACTGTACAAGCGAGTTCAATTTAGGATAACTTTTTAGGAATTTTATTTTTACTTTTTTTTTTTTTGGTTAAGCATCTCCTGTGCCTGTCTATCCATGTGAATGTGGGGGTCTCTTTGAACCCTCTCTCTCGTGTGCTAGGATCTGTGTGAGGCACTGGATGTATGGGTGGGTACAATAAAAACCCTACGGGGACAAGGTCCTCATTCTCTTGTGAAAAATCAGACCACTCTTCTGCGGAATGCGTTTTATGCTGAAAGAAAGAAAAAAAAAATGTGGGACCTCCGAAGGAGCAGTCTCTTAGGGATTGGGGATGACAGTAGCAAGGGAGAGGTGATAATGTATCTGGATGCTTTTTTCATGCTGACAAAACTGTACACTTGTAAATAAATCTGGCTTTTGTCCAGCTCATAATGCATGTTGCTCTAGAGCAGTGGTTCTCAACCTTCCTAAGGCCCTTGCATACAGTTCCTCATGTGGTGGTGACCCCCAACCACGAAATTTTGCTCCTGTTATGCATCGTGATGTAAATATCTGCATTTTCCGATGGTCTTAGGCAACCCCTGTGAAAGGGTCGTTCGACCCCCAAAGGGGTCGCGACCCACAGGTTGAGAACCGCTGCTCTAGGGATACCACCAAGTGAAAACTGAGGGTGGCTAAAACAGCACACAAGGTTTGTTACTGACTACAGAGTGGTGCAAGATCTTTGATGAAATTTAGATCTGCAACATTTGACAAAGGATAATTAAATATGGTAGAAATAATAGCAACCAAGGGCAATTCAGAAAGAAGATATAATTAATAGAAATATGACACGTTAAAGTTTAAATGAGTGCTAATTTTGCCTAAGTATTCAGTAAATACAATACAAATGGAAGAAAATAGCAGCAATTTAAATGAGTGATGAGACTAATCAAGGAATAAAACTTGGTTAATGGAGTTTTCATTCTCTACCCCAATTAGTCAATATCAGCATATTTGTTTAAAATCTTTTATGAGAACATCTCTAGAATCAACGAGAGCATCAGAAGACCCCAGAATAACTTGGGGCTTCAAAAGGAGGTACATTTGAGAAGGTATTTGCAAAAGTCAGAAACTGACATAACTGGAGCATAGAAGAAAAAGCACACACGCATTATTGTAAGAAATGAACCTGAGTTTGAATCAGTGGTTTCCTCTTACTAGATTTCAGGTTTCCTTCAACAGGCTGTTTGGCCTTTCCAAGTCTTACTCCTCTGTAAAACAGGGAAATAACCTCCCTCCTAGTCATACTATCTCATTAATCCTCAACGCTTCTAGCATAGGACATGACAGAGAACATGGTAGACAGTAAATTACATCACTTCAACTACACGGTTTTTCCACTTTAACCTCTTGGTATGATGATATAAAAAGCCATATACTTCTGTGCCTCCCTAAAATGTTTTTACTTAACAAATTATGCCCTTTTCTTAATGCCTCAGAATCATCATAATGACCAGCTGTGACATTATGCTGTCGCAACACTGGAGCTATGAGGCCAAGAGCTGCATGGTGCTGGTGCTTGAACATAATCAAGGCCTGTGGTCTCCTCTCTTACGGTGCCTTTTCATTACTGGGGCTCAGAAGCCATAATCAAGAATTATATATAAATGTATAAATAAGCTCAAAAGAGGGCCTCTTCTCTTACCTTTTACTTAGTATCTTTGCTTCTTATTGCTCATTTATTTTCACTTTCCTGGTATAGTTAAAAAGATTATTTTTGCTGGCTTTGTAACCTATAAGTGCAGTTACTTGTGACTAAAAATCTCTTTGTTATAAAAACAATGTCATTACCATTTACCCTGTGGCAATATATTATGCAACTTTTAAAAATGTATCCCTAGATTGGGAAGGGGGGAGGTAAGAGATCAACCAAAGGATTTGTATACATGCAATAAGCATAACTATTGGACACTAACACTGGGGTGATGGGGGCATGTCCTGGAGGTGGGGGTGGGATTGGCTGGGGAGGGGTTGATGGGGGGGGAAAGGAGACAAAGGTAATACTTTAAACAATTTTTTAAAAATGTATCCCTAGACATAGTAAAATGTTTCCAGATGAAACAGTATGTCTTAGATTTGTTTCAAAATAATCTAAGGGCAAAGGGATTGGAAAGGGTTAGTAAATGGGATGAAAATGAAACAAGATTTACCTTGTGCTATTGATAATTGCCTAAATTGAGTGGGACTGGTAATGGAGATGAGGAGTGAGGAATGAGGGGATGGGAGGAGGAATAATTATACTATTCTACTTTTTGTTATGGAAATTCCAAACCTATAAATAAGTTTAAAAACACACACATACACACAAAAACCTATGTCTCAAATTAAGAGGAACTGGGTGCTGGTTTGGGTTCTAATTTGCTATGTGACTCAGGTATTTACTTAAATTTATTAAGCCCTGTATTTTCTCATCTGTCACATGAGGGCTTAATAATTGTGAACATTGAATTATTTCTAAGAAATTGGACAACTGGTATTATGCATGTTTTTAATCATCTGCTTTTAAATAAAGACCTAATTGATGATATTCTCTTAAATTTCACTTTTCTCTTAAATTTCTTTTAATTTCAATTTATTTTTCATGAGTATGGCTCATACTTAGAATCTTCTAAATTTCAGCAAACTGCTCTATAATATTTTTTCTAGCACTCTTTATTTCTTAATATTTTTTCTTAATTAAAGTATTTAACAATGTTACTTTAACATTAAGCAAATCATTATATATTAATACTATATATTAAGACAAAGCAGATTGTTTTCTTGAAACTCAATAATTCAAAATGCTGCTTATAATATTGTTTTTATGACCATATGGGTAGCTTGATTTACCACATATTTTATATACTTACTATTCTATTTTTATATGTATTTATTTTTATATTTTATTGATCTTTCACAGAGAGGAAAGGAAAGAGATAGAAAGCTAGAAACATGATGAGAGACATTGATCAGCTGCCTCCTGCACGTCCCCCACTGGGGATGTACCCGAAACCAAGGTACATGCCCTTGACCAAAATCGAACCTGGGACCCTTCAGTCTGCAGGCTGACGCTCTATCCACTGAGCCAAACCAGTTTCGGCCCTATTCTATTTTTAAATGAATTCTATTTTTTAAATGAATGCAGTGAAAATGTTCAGTAACTTGAATTTTGAAGGAAAAAACTTTTAGCTAGGCTACTTTTTACCAAGTTATGATTTAATATTTATCATTGTGTAAATATACAAACATGACAGCAATTTTAAAAACTTGTGAATAGTTGGCCTTACAAAATTACAACACACTGTAAATAAATCCCTCCCATATTTTATACAAATTACATGATTTTGATATACAAAGATTCTGTTTTTATTACACAGACAATGTACAACCAAGACTATTTACAATGCAAAAAAGTATATAAACCACAATTTAACATTCTGCTACTGGCAGCCACTATGTTTAGGAGGTAGCTTTAATTAAACGAAATGAACAGAAGCCACATTTCCCAACTTGTGTTCTAAAAATAATTTACATAAGATAAAAATTCATTATATGCACAGTATATACAGTTTAATTATTAAACTGCAATCTAGCTTAATGTTTTTAGTATATCCTGAAAACTAATATGGCAGTGGGTTTGCTATTGATTTAGCACATTGTCCAAAAAAACATATTGAACATTTATAACTTTAAGACCCCACATTGTGACATGTCAAAAGTCCATAGATGAAAATCAAGTAAAATTTTTCATTTTTAAAGACATGGGCCTAAGCTTTATTCATTTTTATCCCTTCTTCTTCTTCTTTAAAGACATGTGTCCTGTTTAACATAGTATCTAAGCTGTGAACTATTGTTTCACAGGCTTTTTGTAAATTACTGTAGGGGGAAATGTATGGAAACGTCCATGAAACAGCGTAAGTTCAGGAGAATCCAGCTAAGAAATAAATGTAAGTGCTTTGTATCATAATTACTCTCAATTTCTTCCAATTAAATGCAATTACTTAGCACGTTTTCTTTCTGTATAATTCAAAATATAAGTCGGTAACATACCAACAAAACTGGAAAACATCCGAAAGCCAATGTGATATTAGGAAAGTGTTCATTAATGGGAACATTACACAGAGCCATCAAATCCCTTAGATACTATTAAACTCCGATGTTAGTAGGTTAGCCAAATCTACTAAACCTACACAGCAATTAGCTCTTTATTTTTCATAGTAGTGTGATGACAAAACACTCAGGGGGAAAAAAAAAAGACGACTGATGGTGCCAAAGCGATGTAAAACGACTAAAGACAAATGTTCATGCTTTCTTTTAAAACCTACTAGTTGTTAATATTGTTTTAAAAACATCTTCGGTTTGTGTGTTTTTTTAAGCTTTACAAATCACTCCAAGAAAAATGTATGATTCTATTATGTCAAAGATGGAAACAGAAAATGCAACAACCTAAGGCCTACATTCACTCTCACAGTCCTACCTGGGAGACGATCCCCCCGCCACCCCC